>VWYP01005189.1:53958-94123 GCA_013400435.1 Pycnonotus jocosus | reverse complement strand
TTTTTTTTTTTTTTGCAGTGACTCATAAACTGAGGAGGATCAAAATGTCACCCTGCCAGCCAGATGCCCTCAGGATTTGGCCACGTGGCTAGGTCAAGGACTGCTTTTATACCAGAAGCTCCCTAATTTTAAGGTGATTGGTTTGATGCTACATAAAGCAAAGCCTGTCCCCTTCAAGTTCCCCCCATGCCAGCCCAAGCTGAGGCCTGAGTGAAGTCTTGCCCAAGAGTGGTCAAAAGAGGCTGAATTCAAATTCCTCTGCCCCCAGCATGACTCCAGCTCAAAGGCATAGGGGCTGAATCCCAGGATCTCTCGCCCTGGGCAATGCTCCAGGTGATGCTGCCATGAGCATAGGTGAGAAAAACTCTTCTTGCCAGGACAGAAATGTCTCCAAGCCCATAAAGCAACAGTTCCCACAAGGAAGGGCATGGGATAGGGAGGCTTCCTGGCTAACAGGGACTGGGGCTGTCACCACCACAATGCCGTGCCACCTCCTATGTCCCTGGGGATGAAGCAGCACCTATTTCAGCAGCAGGAGGACAGACCCAAGCAGGAAGGAACGCACCCAGCAGGGTGGTCTAATACAGGGTCATGCCTTTTTATCAGCCCAATCCATACAATTCCCAATCAACACAGACCCTTTGACCACTGCTGCCTTCTCCACAAGTCATGGGAACCAACAGCCTGGGATAGAGCAGGAGAAACTCAAGGGACTGAGAGCTGTCCCACAATGTTGGACAGGTCCAAGGTGTGTGGTATGACAACTCTAGTGCCACATGTGGAGGGTCTCCACCTCACTCAGCACCACAGCTTATCCCAAAGGATGGCCTTCCCGGCCCTGCAGTGGGGTTGGCCCCTGTCAGTACAGGTGAAGTGGTGCTGGAAACAGCTCCAAACACCTCTGCTGCCCACCTATGTGGTGGTACAAAGCAGTCCCCAGCTTTCTGCAGGTACTGAAGGTGTCTAACCAGCCTTCCTCACCAGCAGTCCCAAGGGATGAATGCCCTGAAGAGAGAATGTCTGGATATCTGCAGTTTGGAAGGCACACAAACCTTTGGAGAGACCCAGCACAGGACACTGAGGGCATCTCAAGCTGGTCAGCCTAAAACCCCAAGGGGTGGATGATCAGCCCTCCTTGTCCCAACAACTGCAACCCTCTGCAGCTGAGGGGTGAGCAGCAGTGAGCCCAAAGGACACCTGGAGCATCCCCTGGGCCACATGCATGTCCTGGTGATAGTGGATGGCAGCCAGCTGTGACACAGTGCTGGGGATCAGCCTGGGGGACCAGGGGTCACCTCCTGGGCTCTACTGGGCAGTGATGGGAGAAGGAAAGGCCCGAGGATGTGTGGAAGACAAACAGGGTATTTTTTAAGGTTTTTTTTTCCTTTAATTAGCAAATATCTTTTTATCCTCATTAAAAGAAAAAAACCCATCCCCACACCCCCTATGTGCCCACTGCTCCAGCTGCTGCAAGCATTCAAAGGCAGAAATTTGAGATGTTTAATGTCCCAGCTCAGGGGCAGCTCTGAGCCCAGCCCACCCGGGTGTGTGCCAGGGGTGCCAGGTGCCTCGGTGCCGATATGGAAAAGGCAGGTGCAAAATCAGGTGATGTGCTCTTGCCAGGAACACCCCAAATCCCCTAGGAAAGCTGCAGCCCAGCCCCTTGGCCAGCAAATGCAGTGCTGGTGGAGGACATGGATGTGCCTTGAGAGGCACGTTGTGTCCCCAGGGCACTGCAGCCAGAACCGGGGTTTGGCCACTGCTAAGGGACAGGGACATGACGGCAGAGCTCACCACCCTGGGCACTGAATTTGGAAGGTGTAAGTAAGAGCACCCCACACTTTGGGGGATGCAGTGCTGATCCAGCATCCCAGCAAAGCTGAGTGCCTGAAAGCCCTGCCATGGTCCCCGAGGTTCCCAGTGGCTCTGCCTTGACTGGAGCAAGTCCTCAGCAAGCCCCATCTGCAGCATCCTGGCTGGCATTGAGGCCATTGAGGTGGTGAGGTGACAGAGGGGGCAGGAGAAAGGGAATGGCACTGGGGGTCTTAGCTCAGCCCTTCCCCTGGTCACAAGGGTCACTGAGCTAAGAGTCCCTGTCACCTCTCCCTGCTATCACTTTCCCCCTCGAGGCCATTGTGCCATCCCCACCTCCATTCCTGCTGCTGCAGCCCTTATTTATGGAGAAGAGGTGGGGAAAGGTTTTTCTAGGGGTGCTCTGGCCCTTCTGCACCCCATCCCTTCTCAGCTGGCACAGCCCTGCCTGCATCACCCCAAACCAAGCACCCTTTGCCCACCCCTCTCAGTGCAACGGGAGGGGAAAGTGGGGAGGAGGATGGTGATGAAGAACAGTCACATGAGCTCATTGCCTGCTAACACCAAGAGTCAAAGGGCAGTGCTGCCTTCCCTCCTCAGGGCTGCAGCTGGAGACAGCAGCCTTTTTTGGGGATCCAGCAAGACGAGTGTGCTGTGAGTGCTGGAACACACTGGAGATGCTCCATGTCCCCAGCCCAGCCCCGGCAGAGGGGCGGCGTGTGGGGAGAGCAGGGCTGGGCGAGGAGGTGAGGGGGTGGGATGTGTGCGAGTGCCCGGGGTCTGTGCACGGATTTTGGCAAGAGGTCATTGAGGTTACATGATGCAGCATTTGTTCTTGTGGTTATGAGGGTCCTTAAATCGGAGTCTCTGCTTTGGTCGGTATTTTTCCAAGTACGTCAGCTGCTTGCTGTTGATGGCTCCTCTGCGCTTCCTGTGGGGACAGAGAAATGCCAGAACAGTCAGAAGTGTGGCACAAGACCCACCCCCTATTCCAAAACAGCCCTGTCAGGGTCCTGAGCCCCCCAGCCTGGAGCAGGAAGGGTTTTGGAGGCTGAAGCCAGGTGCACCCTCCAGGGATGGAGACAAGCACTGACCCCAGCAGCTTTCCTCGCTCATCCACCCTTTGAGTCCCAGGACATGGCGAGCTGGGGAGGAAATGTGGGGCAGAGGTGGAGTGACTGCCAAAAGTCCCTCAGGGATGCTGCCAGCTGCTGCCCCAGCCTCCTGCAGAAGCACAGGGTGCTCCATGCCAACGCCTTGTTTTCCCACTCCCAAAGGAGAGAAAAGCAACCCTCATATCACCAAAAAAACCAAACCCTGGAACATGCCAGATCTCTCCATTCCCTCAGAGAGGGACCTTCTGCCCCAACTCCACAACACTGCTCCACTTACTGTCGGATGAACTGGATGGCATCTTCATACTTCATCCCACTCTCGATCAAGGCCAGCGCAACAAGGACGGGAGCGCTGAAAGGCAAAAGCAGTGCCTGTCACTCCCCAGTCACACAGCCCAAAGGCTGATATCCATCATTTAAAGTTCAAGGAGAAGCTCAGGTAGCAGATCCTCCCCATGAAGAGCTATTCTCACTAAAGTTTCACAAAACCCTGCTCAAAGAGGGACTGGGAAAAGGAAGGAGGAGCACTGGCGTGGTTGTCCCTCTCTCCTGCTTTTGTGGGGAGGTGGCAGCTGGGACAAAACCCTGCTCAAAGTGGGCTGGGGAAGGGAAGCAGGAGAGCTGGCATGGGTTTCCCTCTCCTGCATTCATGAGGGGTGGCAGCTGGAGCGCTGGGCTAGGACTCACCGCCCCAGGCCGGCCACACAGTGCACGGCCACGCAGCAACCGGGGTCCTCGCAGAACTTGGTCTTCAACAAGTTGAGCCAATCTTCCACAATCTTGCTGGGAGGAGGCGCTCCATCATCAAATGGCCAATCCTACAAGGTTGGGAAGACAGAAACAGTATCAAGTCTCTGGGGAAAGCCTCTCAGGGGTTGTTTTTTAGTCAGGGTGATGGTGTTTGGGGTCTCAGCTAGAGGGAGGTGAAAGTGCTGTGTTCACTCTGTGGGGACACAGGTGGATTTGTGGCATCATCTGGCATCACCAAGAACTCCCTGGCTGCTAATTCCAGCACTTGGGAGCACATTGTAGGGGACTTGAGCAAAGGTGGCTTGAAGATGGTTGAAATCTCAGAACTTGATGTGGTGCTGAAATTCAGCTTCCTGCAACACACGGAGGGGAAGACCAAAAGAATGGTCTGGGGACCCACTAACACAGCTCTAGAGAGAGAGTCAAAGGGAGGGAGATCACTCCAAATGGGGCCATTTAAATACCATCCTTCAGGAAAGGCTATTAAGGGACAAAAAAAAAAAAAATCCCATCTTCTTCTGAGCTTCATCCTCAAGTTGAAGGGGTTCAAAATTGGAGCATGGTGAGGAAGTTGGTCAAATAGGTTTTGCATTTGATATCCCTCAGCCCTGGGCTCAGTTAAGAGGGTAAGTGTCCCAAAATGGGGATTTCTTTCCCAAAACAGATTTGTCAGGAGGAACATGGCTACTGGCTATGCAGCACTGGAAGAGAGAGACAGGAAGGACAGCATCACTTGGAGAGGATGTGGCTTGGTGAGCCCTGAAGGGTGGGGGGCACTGGGCCCTAATCCTAGATTTTGAGGAGTGAGTCACTAAGCTGCTGTGCTGGAGTCATGCTTGGTGTGAGATGGCAAAATAACCTGCATCACTTCAGTGTTTGAACAGGTGGTGTGATTTCTGTTGGGATTTGATAGCAAAGCAGCACGCTGGACTTCAGGGTATTTGCAGTGCTTGAGCCAGGCCCCCTGGCCAGCCTGTGCCTGTCCTGCAAGGCCATCTCCTCCTGCAAGGCCATCTCCTCCCTGCAGCCGTGAGTGCAGGTCAGGGGCTCACACCAGGGATGACAAAGCACACCACAGAATCATCCTGTGATGACTGGCTTGGTATGGAAGCCACCTTCAAATATCACCTAGTCCAACCCTCCTGCCATAGCAGGGACACCTTCCACTATCCCAGGTTGCTGCAACCTGGCCACAAACACTTCCAGAGATCAGCTACAGCTTCTCTGGGCAACCTGTGCCAGTGTCTCACCACTCTCTTGATAAAAACCTTCTTCCTTAGGCCTCATCTAAATCTGCCCTCTGTCAGTGTAAAGACATTCCTCCTTGTTCTATCACTACATGGCTGTGTAAGTAGTCCAGCTCTCCTGCAGCTCCTTTAGGGACTGGAAGGGACTTTAAGGTCTCCCCGGAGCCTTCTATTCTCCACATGTAGACCTATATATGGTCTATATATAGAAGTATAGAATTATTTAGGCTGGAAAAGCCCTCTAAGATCGTCGAGTCCAACTGTTAACCCAGCACTGCCAAAGCCACCACTAAACCACGTCTCCAAGTGCCACATCTACAGCTCTTTTAAATCCCTCCACAGATGGTGACTGCACCACTTCCCTGGGCAGGCTATTTCAATGCTTGACAAGCCTTCCAGTGAAGAAATACTAATATCCAATCTAAACTTCCCCTGGAGCAACTGGAGGTCATTCCCTCCTGTCCTGTCACTTGTTACCTCTGAGAAGAGACCAACCCTCACCTGGCTACAACCTCCTTTCAGTTGTAGAGAGGACAAGATCTTCCCCAAACCTCCTTTTCTCCATGCTAAACACCCTCAGCTGCTCCTCGTAAGACTTGTGCACCAAGATATATTTATATGTCAAATATGTATATCAGGATATAGATAAAAATATATCAAATAGATACTGAGTATACCAATTAAAAATATATACCATGACACATATATATATATCTCAAAAATATATAGACATTTGATATAATTATAGAGATATTTCTGTATCTGCAGAGATAAATCTATCTATAGAAAACCAGGTTATAGATATCTTTTGATTTACTTTATATAATTTCTATATGGTTATAGGAACTTTGATATAGAAGCTATGTAGTTTCTATACAGTGTCTTGTATAGTTTCTCTAACTCTATATAAAACACATCCTAGATATGTATCTCTCCACATAAGAGAGATATGGGAGATGTAAAGAGGTATGTATATCCTTGATATAGAAACTCAGACTGGAGGCTTCAGTTAGAAATGGGGTAAAATGCACAATTTGGTGTGAGTGAGCAGATATGATCTCCAACATACGGATTCTATATATGTAGGATACAGTGATCTTTCCAAGATACATCCTGTAGAGACACAGATTGCATCTCTGTCTAGAGACATCTGCATCTGGAGGATCTGTATCTAGAGAGCCATGGGATTATCCACCTATATCCCTGAGAATCTAAGATAGAGCCTCCTCTCTCTCTAGGATATACATTATACAGACAGAGCTAGATAAAGAGGTCCTACACACAGAGGACCACCCCAGGAGACACGAGGCACTTCCAAACCCTTCCCTAAATAATGAGCAGAGCCTCACTTCCCAGCTGGAGCTGAACTCCCTGGCAGGGCTATCACGCCTGACATCATCTCCAATTACTTATCAGCCAAGATACAGCCCAGGCAGCTGCCTGCTCTGCCTTTCCCAGCTTGCTGCCTGCTCCCTTTCATCCCCCTCAGCTGCACCAGCCGGCTGCTGGAAGAGCTAAAAACCCTCACACCACCCCCCAGGATAAGATAACACCGGGGGTAATGGGAACCACATGCATCTTCCACGTGGGATCAGGCGCTCTCATCCCTGGATGTTTCAGAGCCTGAGCAACAGGCAGGGAAGGCAGCTGCCGACTCAGCCGGGTGAGTCACAGTTTCGGCTGCGTGGGCAGCACTTCTCTTTTTAAAGCACCAGCCTCAGCTCAGCTCAGCTGGGCTTCCAACTCTGCTCCTGCCTCAGTGTGAGGCTGTGCTGGGCTACCGGGGTGTTTAACAGCCCCGAGGGATGAGATATTTAAGAGTGGTGTTGGGGCAGCCCCCCCCAGTGCCCATCCTGCTCCCCACCTACCATGACAGTGATGCCGTCCTTCTCCAGGGGGGTCTTGTCATAGGTCACTTCACACACTCGCACAACTGTGGTGGCACCGTATTTCTTCAGGTCCTGGGGAGGGAAGGAGAAGGAGGGGTCTGAACAGCCCCTGCCAGATGCACCCCAGTTAACCCCAACACATTCAAGCCCTGCTATGACCATGTGGAGCAGTATAGACCCTAAAACAGTGCTGTGCCCCTCCTCTGAACCCTTGACCCATGGTCCATCCAGCCTGGCAGGCACAAAGAAATGTGAAATCCCAGGACACCAAAGCCATGTGGCCTTGTAGGATTTTTAACCTGCATCTTCATGACTCCTCAGAGTCGTGAGTACCAATGGGGCCACTTATTTTTAAGCCCTGACGGCCACTTCGGCAGTCATTTTACACCCCAGGCAAAGAAACATCCCTGACATGGGATGGAGAAATTATTTGTGCCTGGTGAGGTCACACTCCTGATGCAGAAATGTATGGAGGCAGCTGGGGGGCAGCTGCAGCATGCCCCACCAGCCAAGCTCAGCATCTCACAGATTGCTCAGGGGCTCCTTCTCCACCTTGCTGCCGTATCCCACCATCACTCCAACACGCTGCAGGCCCAGGCGTGGGACTTGGGATGCTTCCAGCATGGCTCATTGCCCAGCCAGAGGATTGCCCCCGGACTGCGTGCGCCGGCCTCGCCGGGCACCATGAGATCATCCCTGCCAGTGATCCACCTCCTTTGTTCCCCATGTGTGCTCACCAGACCGTGGTGAGCCCCACAGGCTCAGCAGCCTGGCCAAAAGTCTAAGAGACTGGAGGAAAAGGGAATTTTTCTCCTCTTCCCTTCCCACTGGTGTGGTCTCCATTGCCTTGTGCGCAGCATGCAGAGTATGGGGTGGCTGTCCCCAAATCACAGCCACCTTCCTGTCACCATGAGGCAGTGGCAGTCACACAGCTGCTACCAGTGCTGGTTCTTCAACACCAAGCTCTCCAGCACTACCCAACATACTCTGGGCACTGGAAATACACTGGCATATTTGGGATGAAAAGCTGTTATTGAGGTGCTGGGAGAAACAGGGCAGGTTGTGTGCATCCATGTGCATTGCTCCAAAACTGTGTGACATGATGTGCTAGGGGATCTGGCAGGGGATGCAACAGGAATGAGGAAACTGCTCCATCTCTGCTGTGCCCAAACATCAATTGGGGTCCTGAAAAACATCCCGTTCCAAAAAGCTGGCAGCGACTGGACCCACTGCCCTAGAATGCCACCGGAGGCTGTGGTACCAAAGAGGATGTGCTGCCCTCTCACAGACATCAGCTTTTAGCCCCAAAAGATGCAACTGGACCCTGGTCCCCGCCTCCCAGTCTCCCGTCCTTACCTCCAAGAAGGTGCTGAGCGTGGCATTGGTGGGGTTGTGGGTGATGAGGAACCTCATGTTTTTGTAGCAGACCTCCACAGGTGCAGGGCGGTTCATCCGGGCCATGGTGGGGACAGTTGGAAGGTGAGGTGGTGCTGACAGTGGCAGGGTAAAAACCCAAGAAAAGTGTGGTGTGGAGCGGCAAAAAAACCCCCAAAACCAAACAAAACCCCAACAACTGCTCTGCGCTTCAAAAATAAAAAATAAAAAGGATCGAGAACTCAATATACAGACGTTGTGCAAATAATCCCAACTCCTGGGAGCGCGCCGGCTTCCTTGACACACCACAAGCCCCCCAGGGGGGAAAAAAGCCAGATGGGGGGGAAAAAAATAATATTAATGATAATAATAATAATAATTAAAAAAAATCCCTTTGCTGTAGTGTTGGCGTCCTCTGCGTGTGTGCGACGGCGAGCGGCTGCTGCCTCCGGTGCCACGCGCTCCCGGGCGCTCTAGAAAGGCCTCTGCATATGGGGGGTGGTGGTGGCGGGAGGGTGACCCCCGTCACGTTACCCCATCGGGGTATGTGGAGTACTTGGGGGCGGCACAGGGGGCTGGGAGCCTACGGGGCGGCGTCGGCGGCGTCCGGCAGCGGTGCCTCGCTGGGGCGATCCATGCACGGGAGCCTTGAATGGTTGACTCGGAGGGTCGGGGTGCTGGGCGAGACGAGGAGAGGCGGCCGGGGGCTGCTTCACAGGGCGGGCTGCCGGGGGCTGCGGGGCTCACAGCTGCTCCTCAGCACCTCCATAAATCCCGGCAGAGAGCAAGGCTGCAGGGGAGAGAAAGGGAAATGCGGTGGTGAGAGTGTTCTCCTTCTCCCCAGTGAAGCCCCTGCCTGGTGTGGGTGCTCCTGAAGGCATCACCACTTTCTACATCCTGTACGAGCATCCCTGACCATCTTCATCTTCACAGGAGACCACAGATTAGAAAGCAAGGTGGTATTTAAAGCTAAAGCTGAAATATCATCTGGAGAGCTGAAATGGCACTGGAAAGCCAGAGGGAGTAACTCACATTTCACCCACAGAACGGAAAAGCACATGGCAGGGAAGGCCTTGCTCCCATGTACCACCCAACATCTGCACCTGCTAGTGCTGAAGCACCCAATCCACACCAGCTGACCCCCCGACACCCATCCAGACCCCCCAGACCTCACCTTTGTGTCCCTAAAAAGCACGTTGAGTATCTCCACCCCAAATGCACGTTGTGCCCAAAACCAGCTGCTGTTGCCGCTAATCGGCCACATGCTCCTGGCGCTGGGCTCATGTCCACCAAATGCACCTCTAATGCTCTTAGAGGAATTAAGCCGCCTGCAAATGAGCTATCTTGGGGAGGGGGGGGGTGAGGAGGGGGTTGCATGTGTGTGGTTTTGCCGGGGTTAGTGATGGATGTGTCTCCTGCCTGCTCACCCACATTCCCACACTGCTGACACATCGTTCCCAGTAACGGAGCTCGGCCCCTCAGCCCGCAGCATCTTTGCTTTCAAGGATGGCAGTGGGAAGAATTAAAAAAGAACATCAATCCCCACAGTGGAAATACCCAAATCCATGAGATCGTGGGCCCAGCGAGGAGGCAAGGGCTCTGCCAGCCCCACTCAGAGCCGAAGGAAACCCAGCCGGAGCCTCCCCAGGTTGTTCCTTACTGGACTCTTGTTTTGAAGCTGGTCCTTCCCCCAGGTCAGTGGCTGCTTAATGCTGTGTGGCCAGAGCCTCAAAATAGACCATAAGCACATAAGTAACCCGAGCCAGGCCAGCAGGCACCTCCTTGCCTCTCCTCAGAGCAGCCAGAAACTTTCCCCTCTGGATTGTCTCACCCTTATGCAATGAGACAAGGTGGGAGTAGGGAGATGAGCTGAGCCCTGACCAGCTCATCACAGCACCTCGGTTTGTCCAGGCCCAAGCCTCATTGATTGACATGTTTAACACTCCTCCAGTGGTACTCAGGAATGAAAAAGTTAAATAGCAACAGGAAAAAAGCCAGGCGATGTGCCAGGGGAAGCAGAGCTGCTCTATTGAATGTGCCCAGTTTGGATGCTAAAATCATGGTCTCTTCCCAACAATCATGTCCCATCACACCTGACTAATTTTTTCTGCCCATAAAAAAGGGAATCATGACATCCCAGAGCCCTGCAAGGATGTTCTGCAAAGCTCAAAGCTTGTCTGGGCTGCAGAGGATGAGTGGGACATTCAAGGGGGAAGACTTTCCAGTCACCATTGAGAAATCAGATTTTAGCAGCTGATGGAGGCTGGGAGCTTGGCTGAGGCATGGGAGTGAGGTGGGAGCTGCCTTCCCTGCAGCATTCTAGGTCTGATTCAGAGCAGCTCAGCCCACAGATGATGCTGAACCCTCCAGGGTAGCTGAACCTCCCTACCTGGACCACAGCAGTGGGAATTTTTGCTCAAAGCTTGCAATGATCCTGAGAGATGGGCTGGGAAATCTGCTCTCCCCACAGCATTCACCATGCTTTTTCAGTGATGATCTCATCCATCACTTTGTTTGTGGAGTCTGCTTCTCCCCAAGAGGATCTTACCATGGCTGGGTAAGAACCAATTTGGTATTTCTGCAGGGTAATTTTGAGCTGGTTTTGGCTGTGTGGCTCCTACATGCCCAGCTGCCAATCTGCTGGCCAGCACAACCACAAAAAGAGCCAGCAACCCAGTGAGCAGACATTTCTCAAAGGGATTGCCTGCTGGCAATCCCCTCAGCAAGGTTCATCTTTTGCATTTTAAGGAAAAGAGAGCTTAAAACCCTACAAAGGGATGGGAGGTGGGAGAGATGGGCAGCCACAGTTGCCCTGCTCAAAGAGAAGAGCGGATGCAAAGTAGGAATTGCCCCAAACCATCACCTTGAAAGCTCAGTTTCTCTGAAACCAAAGACTTGAGGATCTTTTGCTTTTACTTCTCATGCCTTTGCTGTTCAGGCTTCCAGTGTGTTTAATGCCATCTGTCCTAATGATTTGATCTGATCCTGATGATCAATCTGATTTGACACACCAGCACCAGAGGTGCACAAGGGAAAGCATCAAAACCCAACTTTTCTTCCTCAAAAAACAACCTCATGCCTCGTTTTAACCGGCTGCCAGGGACATTAATACAAACTGTGCCCATGTTTACCCATGTCCTGGATTAAATCCCACCCGCTGAGCAATCCTGTGGGACTGGGAGCTGCTGCCAGCACCAATGCCTGTGTTGTCCCCTGTCATCATCTGAGTTCATGCTCCATCAGTGCTCCGGATCCTGGACAATTTTTTATTGGCTTGGGTGTGCTGGCTGCCAGTAATGGAGGCTCAGTGGGAACTGCCTGCCTATGAGAACAGCAAGTGCTCCTTTCCCACAAGGTCTCTTCTCCAGTGGAAGCGTTTCAAGTATTTTGGCAATTGCACTTCCCAGCAATTCAGCCCCGGAGCCCATAAATCCCTAATGGATATTCAATCACAAATCATCCCCGGCGTTTCAGGCTGCAATGCTGATCTCCATATTAAGCATGGCAGAACAATGTGGAAAAGGAAATTTCAGCTAATATTAATAACCTGCCAAATGGAATATAAATCCTTCTGATTTGAGCACTCCAGGGGATCTAGAGGAAGCATGTGAGGACACAGTGAACAATCCTGGATGAGGATGCTCAGCAATGCAGAGCTGGCTTGTCAGGCTCAAACCCATCTTGGGGGAGCCCGGTGAAAGATGTAGCCAGGTGGGGGTTGGTCTCTTCTTCCACTTAACAAAGCAACAGGACAAGATGGAAAAGCCCCACCAGGGGAGGTTTAGATATATAAGGAAATATATAAGGTATAAGGATATAAGGAAAAGTTTCTTCATTAAAAGGGTGCTCAGACATGGGAGCAGGCTGCAGGAAAGAGGTAGAATTAGTATCCCTGGAAGTGTTCAAAAAAGGCATGGATGTGGCACATGGTTTAGAGGTGGACCTGGCAGTGCTAGGCTAATAGTTGATCTCAGACATCTTTTTCAACTTTAATGGTTCTATGATTTTCTTTTCACCATGACTGTGAAAACTTCTGCTTCTTACACAAGAATTTTGCAGCCAAAAGCCCACTGAGGATCCACTATGAACACATATCAATGTGGCAAGAGAGCAGCGAAGGATGCTGCTCTGGGGGATGGGGACCGCTGAGCCATCATCTCCTTGTCTTACACCCCCAAAGCTGAGGGGATGACAGGGCTCTCCAAAATATTCCTTTGCAGTGTGGCAAGACCATTCCAAATGTCTTGGCCTCATCCCAGATGTCCAGGGACTGAGCCTGCAACAGAGGGATGAGGCTGATCTTCCTCACGGCATCTTGATGGAAAATAAAGGTCAGATCTTCTTCACCCAGTGAATGGAGCAGTGAGCAGATGCCTGACCCGACGGCTGTGCTGCTGGTACCCAGCTAGCGGGACACAGATGGTGGAGTCAAGTTTTCCTGAACACAGCACATCCTCAAGAGAAGGAAAAGGAAGCTTTGCAGAGCCAAAGTGTCACTCCACATGGGCTTTAGCAGCGGGACTTGGAACAAAGGCTTTTACTCACCCAAACAATGTATCTCACCCGAATATAAATACAGCGATCACCAGTGAGCACATCTCCTGTTCAAAGTTCACCTTCAGAGAAAACCAACAAAACACCCAGCTGTGTCACACTTTCTCGACCTCTCTCCTGCTTTCAGCTCACGTAGCAAGACACCAACCAGCCCTTTCCCCTTAAGGCTGATTAAGTCCTGCTCTCCTTGCTCCCAACAAGCACTTCTATCACCCTGAAAACTGAATCCAAGTTTCCGAGTATTTCCAGTTATGACCATACAGAAGTTTCTGCACACACTCACTGCCACCAACATGAGTGACCACGGGGAGCAGGTCTGTGAGGCTCGGCTGCACGTGAGATCTGTACCAGCAGTACCACCACTGTCACCATTGCCACCAGCATGAGCAGCACCACCAGCATCACCAGTGACAACCAAAACCAGCATTGACAACAGTGTCACCACCACCATCACTGCAACCAGAATCAGCAGCACCACCGTCACCATTGCCACCACAATCATCACAATGACCACTGCCATAAGCACAACCACTGCCACCAGTGTCACCACTGCTACCAGTAGGAGGAGCACCACTATCATCACTACCACTGCCACCAGCATGAGCAGCACCACTGTCACCACCACCATGTCACCACTGCCACCAACACAACCATTGCCACCAGCACCAGCAGCACCAGGACCGCCACTGCCACAACTGCCATCACTGTGAGCAACACTACCACTGCCACCACTGGGTTTCACCAGCATGAGTAGCACCATCACTGCTACTGCATGAGTGCACATCACCTCCACCAGCACGAGCAGCATCGTTGATGCCACCATCGCCATAACTGCCAGGGAGGATAGGTCCCAGGACACAAGACAGCCACAGTGCTGTCCCCAGCCTGTCCCTGCAGCTGGGACACAGCCAACGAGCTGAGATTTCCTCCAGTTGCATCTGCAAGGAAGGAAACAGGAAAGGTCCGGGAGGAGAGCGATGGAAACAAAACACCCGGCAGGAGCTGGCAGCTGTGGGGAGAGGTGTAAGCAACCACCAGCACGTCCTGCTCCAGGTGCAGAGCTGGACAGAGCAGATGGGATGTCCTGGAAAAGCCATGCTGGGTACTGTGGTGGCTGTGGGGTACCTGCTGCCAGGAGCGAAGCAGTGCCCAGCATTATCTGCCAAGGAAGCACTGTGGGGTTTTTCCTCCAAAGGATTTTTTTTTAGGTTGTTTCTCTTGCTGCATGTGATGTTTTCTGAGCAAAACGTGACAAGGAGGATTAAAAATTCACAGGTGCAGAGGGAGAGCAATGGGGGGCTCTTGGTAGCCCATGAAAACACACCTGCAAGATAAACCAGGTCATGCATCTTCCCCCACATCCTTTTTGGTGCGCAGTAAATACTGGCTAACACAAAATTTTGCCAAAGCAAGCTATGCAGCCCTTGATTTTACAGCTCCAGTTGGACTTAAGGAGTTTGGTAGCATTTAGAGAGCAGGGAAAGATGCCAGCATGATGTTGGCGTGGACATTTGCAAGCAGGAGGCACTCAGGACACCAGGAAAGAGGGAGGAATGGGGAAGCTGAGGCAGAGCCAGCCAGCCAGATAAAAAGAAGAGCACAGTCTTCCCAGCACTGTGCAATCTGAGAATGCACCCGAGGCACTGGTAACATGATCAACCCTTTCTTATCTTGTATTTGCACCTTTTGTCTTTGAAGAGAGGCTGAGGCACAGTGTGGAAAGTGTCTACAAAGGTCCTTTGGGAGTTGTTTTTCCCTCTCACTCAGATTCATAACCCCTGGGCACGGGACCCTGTGCCCATTGGGATTCCTGTGATGCTACCAAAGCTCATGGGGCAATGCCCTGGAGGAAACATGATTCTTCAAGCATCCCTTCAACAGCCCTTTAACTGGAATTCCAGCTTTCCCCTTCACATGTAGCACCCAAGCAACTAGAGTTTGAGGTCTACATGGGCAGCTTTTTAACCTAATTCCTTCTTGTACCAGAAGAAATTCAGCCATCAGAGGATCATAAAAACCATAAAAAGGCACTAAACCTTCCACACTGTGGGGAAAAGGAACCCCCCAGCTGAACACAGTCCCCTATCCATCCCTCCCTCCCTTTCCCCAGCAGTGGAAAACTCACAAGCAGCCACCGGTGGCCCTGCTCACAGCGAGATCCTGGTTTTATGATTCGGGATGTCCCCTCCACTGCCTTCCCCCAGCAGCCACGAGGAGCTCGCAGCCGTGGTGCCGATGTCAGAGGCTTTTCCTGGCTTGGATTTGAAGGGAAAGGAGGAAAAAAAGAAAAAGAGCAGGGAGAAAGAGAGGCCAACTCCGCTGGGAAAAGTAATAACAGGCTTGGGGCTGGCTACCTCCCAAATCTGCAGAGGGTGTGCCCTGGAGGGTTTTTTTGGGGGAGGGGTGAAAGGCTCGGTTGTCTGGGGACAGATGGTCCCCACGCTCTGGCGCCCGATGCACAGGGAAGTCAGGCACTCCAAATACTGGGGGCCTGCTCCCCACATCCTTCAGGGATTTCTTTTGGCCACAAGAATCAGGGGGAAAAAAGCAATTCCGTGTGTGATTGGGCATTTCCAGGCTTCAAGCCTTGTCTAACAGTATCTTTGGAAAGAAATGAATCCTAGAGAAACATCCTCGCCCCAAAACAAACAATGAGGGCAAACTGAGCCCAGTGGTACCCCCCAAAAAGTGCCACTGCCACGTGTCTCTCCCACCCTGAAACTCTAGTGCAGCTGAACATCTGCCCAGCTTTTTTCTTGTGGTTTCTCACAGTATTTTGAGAGAATTTAATACTTATGGCAGGTGGCAAAGTTTGGGGGTGGGGGTGTAGAATGATGCATTTTTTGAGAAACAGCAGCACACTCCTGGGAAGGGCAGGGAGGAGCTGCCATGACCTCCCTTTTGAGGTACAGTTTGAGCCTGTATCCCACCAGACCTGAACTTTGCTATTTGCCATGTCCTTCCTCGGTGGTGGGATTCTGATGGGAAGTTGTCCCTCCATTACCTGGTTTTACCTTGTCAGGCCACCAGCAGCCCTGACCCAAGGCCACCAGAGCCCTGCCTGCGTCACTGGCGCCTCTTGCACAACCCCCAACCCAGACTGGCTGCGGTGGCTTTGATGGAAGTTTGCTAATGATGAAGGGGGCTCCAGGGGACTCAAATCTACTCCAAAGGGTGGATTTTGACCTGCAGACGATGTTGAAATAGTACTCTGTGACATGCTGGGGATGCAACACAGGACAGAACATGCTCTGCCTGGATGTGTCCCATGGAAAGATCTCTGGCAGCATCAAGCTATGGTCAGGGTTGTCCAGCGAAACCAAGCTCTGGAGAAAGGCAGCTCTTCCAAGTCAATGGCACCAGGTTTAAATAGCGTTTGTGGGTCTCTGAGCTTCCTCCACCATCCAGACCCTGTGCTGCCTGGGGCTGTCCTCCCAAACCATCTCGCTCTTGCTCTGCACTATTTGGTTTACACATTTCACCCGATGGAGACAGGGTCACACATACCATGACAGGCTGCTGGGAGGTGGCAGCACCACCAGCCCTCTCCTTAGTGGTGGACACCAAAGCACTTCTGAAGGCAGCCACCAAGCCCATGGGGACAGTGATGCACAGAAACCCCTGGGTTGTCTCCTGCTCATCTTCAGCCATGGCCATCGTCACTTTAACAGCAGAAACTGCACCTTGAAATAGCCGCTCCAGGGATGTCCCTTTCCCAGCAGGATGGGACAGAGATGCTGCATGTAGGTGAGAAGTGTCCCCTCAGGATTATCAACAATACAGAGAAGAAACAGTTTCCTGGGGGAAACGCAAGTGAGTGTCAGCCAGAATAATTAAAAGCCATAGAGGAAGTGAACTGAGATGGGAAGATAGGCTGCTCCTAGGTAGGATGTGGCAAGGTCTGGCAGTGTTATCAAGACCCCCCAGTATGTCACATTCCTAGCCCAGGCCCTGCAGAGATGGTCTTCTTTAAATCCCTCTTCCAGGAAACTTCTCAGCTCCAGCAAAAAGCCACAGCAGAGCTCCCTGGTTGGCACAGGACAAGCGCTCTGCAAAAGCAACATGTTGACAGGGCTCTAAGGACAAAGGCGGGCACTTCCAATCTGTCAGTTTTGGATGCATGGCTACAGCATGGCCTGATCCTGCACCCTCTCCTGCTCCCCTGCACCCTCTCCTACCTTCCTGGACCCAGCCATCCCCAGCAACAGGGACAAAACCCTTTGGTCCTGCCGCCCTTGTGTAAAACCCCAGAGCTGTGCCCAGAGTTGTCCCCGACCCGTGGGAGCTCGCAAAGTAAATGAAGGTGGTTTTCTTTCAAATAAAAGATCAAAGAGCATGAAATGCTGAAAGTCACAGCTGTTCTTGCTGGAGGGACATCAATGTCTCCACTCGTTCTGCAGAGCCTGCCTGGTGTGTAAAGCACTGCCTCATGTCCTCAGCCCTATTTGCACCTTGTCCACACGGGAAATGGGGGACTAAACTGGAAGAAGGAGGGAGGATCACTTTGGAGGAAGGAGATTAGGGCAGTGCAGAGCTCAGACTGCTCAGGGTCTGCAAATGAGAATCACAGAATTGTAGAATCATTCAGGTTGGAAAGGATCTCCAAGCTCACCAAGTCCATCCTTCAACCAAGTACCATCCTGCCCACCAAACCACATTCCTGAGTACCATGTCTACCCATTTTTGAACAGTTTATGGATGGTTTCCACCACTTCCCTGAGTAGCCCATTCCAATGCTGAGTCGATCCTTCAGTGAAGAAACTCTTCCTGATATCCAGCCTGAACCTCCCCTGGTGTAGCTTGAGGCCTTTTCCCAACTACAGAATTCCTGAAACTCAAAGCCTCTTGGAAATACACCTTACAGCTGGGCTCAGATGGGCATAAAAAGGTGAGGATGGGGCCGTGGCTCTTTCTCCAGCTCAGGAATTGGTGGCCAGGAAGACCTCATTGCAGGCTTTCAATGTAAAGAGAATTTGAAAAAAAAAAAGAAAAAAGATAGAAAAAGACTTTTATATGTGCCTGTAGTGATAGTACAAAAAGCAACAACTTTGAATGGAAAGAGGGCAGGTTCTTATTGAACACAAGAAGGAAATTTGTTATGATGGGAGTGGTGACACACTGAAACAGGTTGCCCCCAGAAACTGTGGCTACCCCATCCCTGGAAGAATTCGAGGCCAGGCTGGATGAGGCCTTGAGCAACCTGGTTGCAATGGAAGGTGTCCCTGCCCATGGCAGCATGGTTGAAACTATCTATAATCTTTAAAGGTCCTTTTCATCCCAAACCATTCCATGATTCTCTTAGTGCCTGATGGCCAGGGTGGTTGGGTGTCACCATGACCCTTGTCCTGGGTTCTCCACATCAGCTCCCACCCAGCTCCTGACTTGCCTCTCCATCAAGTGGGGTTCAAAATGGATTCCAGTTTAACCAAGGTATTAAAAAAACCTTGCTGGAACAGGACATTCTGAGAATTAGGAAAATGGGATGAAAAATCCTTTGGGCTGGTTGGGACGTGGTCTTGGACTGCAAAGATGGGCTCCCCAATTACCATCAAGCCTGTCCCTTTCTGGGCTGCACAGCAGAAGCAGAGATCAGCTGCTGCAGCCCCAGATGAGCACGTTTTAAATCACATCCTCACTTGTCACACAGAGATGGTCTGGCATGCCAAAGCTGCTCCCAGCCACTCTTGGAGGTGAAACCAGCTAAAAAAAAGATGGCAAACTACATAGATCCTGGTGCTTCTTGAACTTAAATGAACTGTCTTTTGATACAGAAGATGAATAGTCATCCAATCCTGTTCCTGTCATTCACAGGAAGGATTTCCAGCAGTGGCTTTGTAAAAGCCAGCAAATGCCCTGGTATCTCAGGAAGGGAAATTGCAATGATTTGCATGAGCAAAAAGCTCGTGTCAGAGCCACTGTGAGATGATGATACTTGGTGCTCTTCCCATCCTGTCAGGGAAAGCAAGGAGAAGGTCATGCAGCACAGCCAGATGGCTTTGATGGACTGTGCCCAGGTGATTTTGGAGATCACCGAAGGAGAAGGACCACATCCTCAGGGGAATGGCAGGATAAAATGGAGGAAGAAATCCATCCTGTCTAGAGTGGAAACATCATCTGAACATGACGACAAGAGGGGATGCCACATCCCATGGAACAGTGTACCCAGGAAAAAAGCAAATCCAACAGTGGGATGTCACAACCTCAAAGCACCTTTCCAGACTGACACCACTCTGGGGACAACCTGGAGGTGAAGTGGGCATCACCAAGTTTTTTTGGGGCTGGAGGTGAAGTCAGCATCACTTCTCCCCAGAATGCCAAAAGGTTGAAAGGAGAGTATCTGACTGTTCAGGAAGTGCCCAGGAAAGCTTATTCATGAGCATGTTTTGCCTTTGACTTTCTTTCATCTAGATTTTTGCATAAATCCGGTGCTGCCTTTAGGGAAATGCAAATTCCCGGGAGAAAGGAGAGCTTTGAAGGTGCTGGCTGCTCTGATGCGCCAGGCAAGGAAGTGATGCTTTTATCACCTGAAAATTAAATAAAGGCTGAGATGTGAAACCTCCCCACCCTGCTAAGCAGGAAAACTTCCTCAGCTTCTATGGCCGGATCCAGCAGGGATGGGACAGGCAGGATGCGGCGTTTCATCCGTGCTCTGCACATCCTCCCCAGCCCCGGGGGTGATCTTTAATAGCCTGGAGACACGCAAGCTGCTCCGGCTCCGCTTGGTTCCCCGGCTCCGCTTGGCTCCGCTTGGCTCTCGGATGGTTTCTGAGGCATTTTGACACCCCGGCGTGGGTGGCATTTCCCAGCCACCCTTGCTGCGCTGGAGCAGGCTCTGATCAAGCTGAAAGCAAATGAGCTTCCCCGGGTAAAGGAAGCTGCAAGCTCAAATTCATCATTTATGATGAAGCTGACTGATGATAGTAAATGTTTTTGGGGATGCTCTGCCTCTCAGCAGGGAAAAAAGGAAAGGAGGTGAATGAAAAAGCAACATCAGTAAAAAGCTGTCTGGATTAAATACTGGCTTTGAGATCCGTCCAGAATGGTCCCTGTCCCTCTGCTCCCAGAGGCAAGTGAGAGGGTTTAATCCTGGGGAGGAGGTAGACAGATATTCCCTGTCCTGTTGGCCATGGGTGTATCCTGGGAGGGTTTTTCTCCATCTCTTTTTCATGCTGCTTCCTAAAGAGCCAGGTTGCCGCAAACAGAAAACAAAACATTGAGGAATATCTATGGAGACTTTGCAAAACACTCAGCGCTGACTTTAGGCTCCATTAGTCCCCCCAGTATAAGCTCCTTTGCTACAGAGAAAAAGCAAAATGAGGGCATTCCTATTAATACACCTGGCTCCATGCTGAAATCCACACTATTGCAATTATCCTAGAAGAAATACCCTACAGGCATAGATATGTACAGAGTACTACAGCAGCCAGCTCCAAGGATCTTTTGCTACTTCACAAATAGTTTAAATTTGGCATTGCACGTAACAACCAAGAGCAAAATCAGTCTGGTGTGGGCTGGATCTCAGTGGAACAGAGGGAGCAGAGACAAAGGACACTGAAGATGTCCCTTCCAGCCACAGGACATGGGGCTCATCAGCTCCAGTGCAAAGTCAGCAGGTACTGGTTTGGCTCAGTTCTACCAGCATGAGGCCATCATGACATCAACAGCCATCTCAGCAAAGGCACCATGGAGTTGATCTTGCCTTGGGGGAAATTAAAAAATAAACAAAAAAGTTTATTTTCAGCTTGATCTGTTCCCAGCTCATCTCTCTGCAAACAGGCAGCTGTACTGGCAGGGCACTGTGGGCAGCACTGGGACAGGCAGCCAAGGGTTGCTAAATGAGCACTGTAATTCAGTGCTGAGGCATGGGGTGAAACTCTGCCGTGTGTTCCCACACAGGAATTTCTCTGGCATTTTCTTTTATCAGCTGGTCAATAAAACATCCCCATCCTGTTTCCAGATCTCCCATAAGTGTCATTCATCACACAGATGGAGCACATCCTCTCCGCTGTCATTAACACGTTCTGGGCTGGCATTTACTAGAAACGCAGCACAGGAACTTCCTTCAAGCTCCACCAGACAGTGGCACCTGAAAGATTGTGGGGACCTCAGCAAGAGACTTTCCTGCAAGGTTTGGAAATGCCAACCAACCTCTCCCATGTAGCTGGACCCAGCCTCCCTGTCTGAGCCTTGCAAGCTGGCAGAACTGTGGGGATCTGCACCTGGATGGGTGCACCCATGGAGCCATCACCTAACTCAGGCACAAAGAACACTGGCCCCAAATCTGCTTCCAGGAGACTGGCACAGTGTAGGAACAGGAGATTTTAGTTAACACTAATGATCAACTCTGAGCTCACCAACTTCTCCAGCACAACTGCAGGCAGGAGCATCACTGCGGCATCGCTGCCTCCAAAGCTGGTGACAACATCACCAACTCCTCACCAGAAGCACATCCCAGCCACCCTTTCAGCTTACAGCCACAGCTCCAAGAATGAGGAAGTTTCACAGCATCCAGGACCAGTAGTACATCCTTCTAATGCCAGGGCATTGATAAAAATCTGATCATCAACCTGTCCACTTCAATAAAACAAACAACAGCTCCATGAAGTCTCTCCTAACTTTAGCGGACACCAATTTTAGCCCAGCTGCCTGCATGACGCCTCTGCTGCATTTCTATGCCTAGCTTTAGGCAGATATTCTGATTTTTGTAATGCCTGAAGACAGTTGTGGGGAATACACAGCCATTTTTAAAGCAACGGCAAAAATAAATCAGTGTTTTAAAGGGAAACAGAGGGGAAAAAATAGTATTGTTCTGGAAAAAAACCTACTAAGATTTGCTGACAAAAAACACCAACATGTGAGACACTCCTATTTCTGACCCCAATCTCTGGGCCTTGAAATCCCAAAGCTGGACCATGGGTTGCCCCACTTGTCCACAGTTCACTGCCACTCTGCGCTAGTTATCTTGGGGGAATGGAGTAAGGTTACACGGCCTTCCTGTGCAAAATCTTTTTGCACATTTGTCATCATTCGGATGGGTTTAAAATCTGATTAGGTTTTTTCAACTTTCATTTTTGGAAGTGATTTATCATTTTAGCAGAGAACACTAAATGGATGGAGGATGCTCAAGAGCAGCTCTGAGATATACAGAAGGTATCTCCATGTCACAATACAATACAAGCCTTGTACAATCCGAGAATTAGAGACAAACTTTGTCTCCGAATCACGCCTTTTTCAATGAGTTCATTTTCAGGAAGCTGTCCCATCCACTAACCTCAAAAACTGTCTCTGGCTCGCATCCATCAAACCAGATAAATGAGAGTTTATAAGTTCATAACTCGAACTGAAGTCAGAAAGTTTCATCTTTCGTTTTCTAGAGCTGATTCACGGCTAGCCTGACCCAAAATGTGGGCTTGCTTCAAGGTTTTTGTTATTTCAGAGTTCATTTGCAGTTTAAAGTGATGCTCTCCTCCTGCCTTAAGTCTCCTGTGCTCTCATCCCAGCTCAGTGTTGGCACAGCTTCTCTCTGCACTCTCCAAAGCCTGTGTGGACACACTTTTTGAACTTGATCGAGTGAAATGCCCCTGGATTTGCTTCTTTGCCAGAAATTCAGAGGGATGTCAAGCAAGGATTTTGGTCCTGAGGCTGCCCAAGCAATCATCCCTCATGCTGAGCACAGGCAGAGAGCACCACCTTGGACTTACTTTCATCTCTAGAAAGACATTTGAGCTTTTCCAAACTGAGCTTTTCCCCTCTCTGCTACACCACTACAAGAATTGTGAACTTCCTTATTGCGCTGAACCTGGCTGTATTTCTGGTCTGCAGAGTCAACAAGAGGAGCAACCAGCTTTTTGGCTCCCTTGAAAACTCTGCAGTCCAAGAAAATCAGACGAAACATTTGAATGCGCTCAAGCTTGTTCGTCAACAGTCTGATTTCTGAGGGACCTGACCCTGCATCCAGGCCTGCCAACGCTGCACCAGCAGCAACATTTTTGGGTCCTGTGTGGAATACTCCTGCAACAGTCCTGCTGCCAAGTCTTGCAAAAGTTCCCAGGCTGAGGAGGTGGATGTGAGGAGCATTCACTGCAGGGTTCATGTGAGTTGATGAAACATCTCAGCTCACTGGGGAAGGGTCAGAAGTGGGAAAGGACGTGCATCATGTTGACTACAATTCAATAAAAGCAACAAAATACCTACAGAGGACTGTCTGACATCTCACATTGACTGTCACAGGAAGGCTGAGGTTGGAAGGGACCACCTTCAACCCCCCCAAAGGGTGGAGCATCGCTACGGGCATCTCACCACTGGTGGCCTGGCACCCTCATGGACATCCTGGAGATCAGATGGTCACTGCAGTCACACATTACCACCATGCCTTGATTGATGGATGGGATTCCTGGTCCTGGCTACTTGAACTGTGCTCCTCTGAGATGTAGCATCTAAAGCACACTTCTAGAGTTAAATGATATAATTTCCTCTCTTTGCCCTGCCCAAAGTCACTGAAGGACATGGACCCGTATGGAAATACAGATCTCCCTTCCCAAATGCCCTCTCTCAGCTCCAAACAGCAAACTCTTCCACTAGAGTCCTTCAGAGAGAGGAAATGCACCCTCAACCCCAAATGTGGTGATCACTCTGGATCCTCCTAAGAGGCTCATCCACAAAGCCCATCCAAGGCATGGTGGCTGGTCATGGCCCAGGATGAGGCATCTGGCTGAGCCCACAAGGTGGAAAGTTCAAGTGGCTGCTATTTATTTGGCTTTGCAGAGAGCAGTCGCCCAGGCTGAACGTGGGCCAAGCACCTTCCCATGGCAGGAAATGCTGCTGGAGTCTTTAAATAACCACCAGTGGTCAGGGCTTTGGTTTACAGCTTCTCTGGACAGAAAACCAACCCTCAGTGTCTGCCCCAGCTCTCTCATGGGTGTAAATGTCAACATTTGTCTCATTACCTCCTAGGTCTTCATGTTCACAGTCACAAGCTCCATGTGGAAGCTTGACAGAAGCATGAAAAGTTCTCCAAGCACACACATGAAAACACATGTGGGCTTCTCATCTCTTGTGAAAGATGAATTTTGTGTCCTGCAGTCAAGGCTTCCCTTTTCCTTCCTGTAAATTTGTAGTTCCCTGGGGCTCTTCTCAGCCTTCCCATCCTGCTTTAAGGTCCACACACATCTCCTCACACTCCAACACTGAACTGCACCACCGTAAGTGCTCCTCACCTTCCTGCAGCTGGACTGGTACATTACCAGTTCACAGGATTAAAATCAAGAATAAAATCCTTCCTCTAGGGCAAGCAGAAAATGCCAAGATCCCCCCACAAAGGCTTTTCTCAGGTATTTCCCTGGGGTACTTGAAATCAGAAATCTTGCCAAGAACTTGGTTAGAACGGGTCACCCAGCAAATCCTGCTTTACTGATGGAAAGTTCCCAAAAGCTGTTTCACTGGGAAGCCTGGCTACTTTGGGATTTTGGCTTGCCAAGACTCTGGGGAACATAAATGATTTTTTTTACCTATAGCTGTCATTAACATATTAACCTAAAATGATGGGTAATGAGAGGAAGCTCTGTAAATAAGCAAAATAACATTTTACAGTTGGAAAACAAGACCTTGTCCTGACCTCCTCTCTTGGGCAGATTCACTGGTGCACAGCAAACCAGTATTTTATTTTAAACTGTGCTTGTAAAAAGTTAAAAAAAGCTGCTTCCTTGACACTTAAGTCAGGTAAGGACACAGCAGGCCAATCTGCCATATAAATAAGCCTGCTCTTGTATACACATATATTTTAAAATAAGCTTATGAAATGTAAACACATGGGCTCTAACAAAAAATAATTCAGCCTCACTGAAACCATTTAAGTGGGACTGAGCCAGGCTTCAGAGATCCGCACAGGGCATGCTAACTTTGACCCAAAAACTCCTTAGAGACAAATAAAACACTCTCTCGAACGTGCAAAAAGGAGCAAAAATCAGTATATTTCTGAAGAATCATCCCTAGAGATCTCTTGGCTATAGGAAGAAGAGACTGGAAGGGAAGAGTTTCTTCCAACCCATGTGAGCACGTTCCACACTGCCCACCTTCTTTGTACCACTGAGATGGGCATTTTTTCTATTTGTCCCTGGCCTGTACACCCCAGGAGAGGAGCCAGCCACCAAGAAACCTAGGCTTTAAAAATAAAACACAGTCTTGGCTTCAGAGGAGCAGGTGCAAGGGGAAAAAATACTTTTAACCCTCATTCTGCAAGAAGGGAATGCCGGGACCCCTCTGAGTGGTGCTTGTCTGAGTTTAGAAGATTTATTTGGAGACAATGGAGGAATCTGACTGGTGGTTAATCCTGGTGCTGGGCACTGGGGCTGGGGAAGTGGACATCAAAGCATTCCTGCATCTGCTGGGGAAATGGGAGAGGCGGCAGACAGGGCTCTGCCTCCTCCCTGTGAGGCTGCTGGGGTGACAGGCAGCACAGACCTGAGCTTGGGGCTCTCCACGACCCAGAAAAGCTGTCTAGATGTCTGAACAACCCCCTGAGGATGATCTTCCCACTCAATTTACTGGGTTTTCATCCTGCTGCAAACACTAACACGAGGAGATCTGCTAGCCTTCTGATCATTTTTGTGATCTCCTCTGGACCTGCTCTGACAGATTCATGTCTTTCTCATGCTAAGGACCCCAGACCTGGGCACAGTTCTCCAGGTGGAGTCTCATGAGCAATTCTATGATTCTAAGAAGATGAGCTCCCAGCAAGCTCACGAAATCAGTGGCTGATGTCCTTAGATCCATCCATCCTGGGATCCATGGTGGAAGCTTTTTCCTACCACTGACAGAGGATGGTTCAAACCTCTTGTGAGCTGGTTCGGCAGCAATCCAAGAGTTAGCATCTGGCCTGAAGGTGAAAAGCACATTAAGGATTTAGCAGGACGTGACAGCTCATAAAGGGTGGCTAAGGTAACTTTGTCAAAGGCTGGCATTCAGGACTTCTCCATCCAAGGAGCCAAACAGCCTCAGGCAAGCTGTCTCAGGGGAGTTCTGGGTACACTGCATAAATCTCCAACCTTATTAAAGCTCCAAAGACCACAGAATCCAGCTCCTGACCTTCTCTGGAGCACAAAATGACAAAACATTTCCTGTTATTTATAGCAGCTGGAGAGCCTGATGGGAAAACCCCACTTGTGAAACATGGGCTGCTTGCCACGGCTGCTCTCAGGGAACGGTCAAACTGCTCTGAACTCCAGCCTGGATGGACCATTTCATCCCTGGGGCTACTTCAGCCTGGGCAAGACCACATCCAGAGGCTGTGCAAGAGGAACAGGCAAATGGAGACCTTGCTCTTGTTGGCTCTTCCAGGTCATGTTTGCATGGCCCAACTTGAATTAGACAAGGCTGAGCACCTCAGAGAGGTGGCTTCACCTGTGGGCTACAGGCATGTGGCCACCCTTGAGGAGCGCAGTTAACCTGTATGAGGCTCCACCTGGATTTGGCTGACCTAGGAGGCAACTGTCAGCTTTCTAGGAAAACTGATGGAAGGGCACAGCCCCCTTGCCCCCATCCACTAGGTGCTATCCCCCTCCTCAAAGCATGGCAAGACAGGCACTGGCGTGTTTATCTTCTGGCAGTTGGACTTCCACCACTCTGGCATGCATGGAAGGTGCTTTCCAGCACATTCAGCCACACAGGTGCAGGAAACCTTGCAGCCCAAGGCGAGCTCTTCCTGCACCAGGACGGGCTTTGCTGCTGGGAGCCTCTCAGCACTGGCCCAGCTAGAGAGGAGCATTTGTTGTCATGCTGTCGAGGAGGATTCCCAAAGCTTCTGTCTTGGGCCGGCGCCAGCACGGGTGTTCTGCTCGCTCCCAGGCCGAGGGAAGCAAGCTGTTCATCACGCAGGGCTGTGAGATGCTGTGAAGGAACTCACCAGCCACGAGAGGAGCAGCCGGCTCTGGAGCTGCGATGGCACCCAGGGACGTGCACTGACCGCTGCCCTGCCCAGTCAAAAATAAGCCACCGGGCTGAGGGTAGGGTGACAGAGAGTGTCATCAGTGTCAACGCAGCAGTGAACAGCTGCTGGGATTTAGGACCACACTGGGAACAGCACAGGTCACACTCCAGAACTTCACCTTCATAATGAAGCTTCTGTTCCTGTCCAAGTAATGACGCCTCATGTAGGATTCAGCTTGAGAGCAGAAACCTAAATTTAGGGACCCAGGAGCCTCATTAGAGTCATCACAAAAACCACAGAATGGTTGGGGTTGGACAGGAACTTCAAATGTTGTCTAGCCCAACAATATTTAGTCCTGCAATGAGCAAGGAGACCTTCCAGTAGATCAGGAGACCATTTCAGTCACCTGGTCCCAGGCTTCTTGAGAGGCTTCTCCTGTTCTTCTCTGCTACAGCTCTGCTGTTGGTGAATCTGTTTGGCCCCATGGCCGGTGTGGTAGACTGAGACTCTGACATATCCTCAACAACAAAACCCCAAACCAGAGCCATGGCCACAGCCTAGGCACATCTCCAAAGAGTTCAGACACATCTTCTCCCAGGGAGATCTTGGCCCTTGCCATGGACTAGTTCCTTCTAAACATCCCCAGGCATTTTGCCTGCAAGCTCAATTAGTAACACTGTATTTTGTCAACAAAGTCGGGTCAGCAGCAATTCATAGACTTCATGCTGGTTAACCTTTTCCCACCAAACAAGCCTAGGGATATTTTGACTCTCTGCCCTTGAGAAGTTTATTTGTGTAGGATCCATCCACTTACCAGCTTCCGGCAATGAAAAGACATGCAAGGAGCATAAAACTACTCTCTAATGGTTGGGGAAAGACTTGATGGCTGTGGCCAGGGCTCCCTGGCACCAGGAAAGCAGAGCACTTGCCAAAGCCACCTGAGAGAGTCCAAGAGGCTTATAATTAGCCTGGGAGAGAAATCAGGAGTGTAACAGCCCAACCATCGCCCCCAGATGCAACAAGATCTTCTGCGGAGAACCTGGAGGTGTTCCACTTGCTGGAGGAAAAATGTGTGGACTGGGATTGTGGAATATTGAAAGAAGACTCAATAGAGAAGAAACATGAGAAAAAGCCATCTCTGCTTTCAGTCTTGTCCGTATGCCATCATCCAGGAGGAGATGACTCAACACCAAACCAGTTCAAGCTTCCCCAGTGCTTTTTACTGCCCAGGACCACATGTCATCATCTGACGCTCACAGGATTTTGAAGCAAAAGCAGATGAATGGGATCAAGGAAAAGGGCAAGCTCAGCCTTGGCCTGGTGAGGATTTTATGCCTCTTAGAAGAAAAAGGACCAAGGAGAAAGATTTCTCACCTTCGTCCTGAGACGTGTGGGATGCATCTCTCAGCCCAGGACCACAGACTGCTGCAGCTCACAGGTAGCCCAGAAACCTTCACCATGATTCGAAAGGATTGGCCAAAAGGGATTCAACTTGAGACTCCCTCACTGCCTGGGCTCTCCTGGCAAATGATTAACAGATGCTGCACTGGCTGGCAAGCTCTTCACCCAGACAGAACAGCATCTGGCAGGCCCATTACTGCCTTGTGTGGTGGGTGTGTCCTGGAGAGCGTGGAGATTTATTGCCCAGATACAAAGTGACTGAGCTCTGTCCCAGGAGCACCGCAGAGAAAAGTAGAATTTCTTCATAAAAGAGCCTGCTTATCACAATTCTGATTATTTGCACTTTAAGGGGGAGGCCAAAAGGACAAAGCCACCCCAGAGTGATACAGGGAGGTGACACAGTGCTGGCTCCAGTGGGTGCTGCCAGCTGGAGGAGTGTCTGGTTCAGCAAAGGAACGGCCATCCCAGAAAGGGGCAGGGAAAGCTGTGCCTTTTAACAGCAGTTGGGATATTTTCTTCAGCACATTCCTCTCCCTCCAGTAATCTTGTGGGAGCCTGGAAAGACGGGTTGTGAAATGTAATTTCTCCCTGCCAGCAGCTCTGTGGGTATGCCAGGAGTCAGAGCAGCCTTCCATGGAGGCAGGACCAGTGTCCATCATGCTACAAACATGAGACCCTGATAATTAAACTGGGAGGTGAGGAGAAAGCCTTTCCCACCCATATACCTCCTCCCTGGCCTGGCTAGTCCCTGCATCAGGATGGACTGAGAGTGCCTCAGACTGAGGCAAGTGATATGGGGCGTGCTCATTGTGATGCAATATTTACCTCTTGAGATCTGGGTGAGGTCATGCATTTGCATCACTTTGGGCTGTGTTTGCTCAGGGATACAGAGTAAATCCTTCAGCTTTCAGAGTAAATCCCAGTTTGGAGCAGTAACTGGGAGAAGAGCACAGTGGGATGCACTGGCTCCTGGGTGGCTACTCCAGGCCACATAGGTCCTTATGTGGTGCCTGAAATCTCAGTACATCCCAGGGATGGGCAGAACATTGGGCTGTATCTGGCAGCAGTTTGAGAGGACACTGGTCACAGCCACGTGCTGGGCTGAGCTGTGCACGCCGTGGTGTGTCTGTGTGACGTGCCTTCATCCATCTCTGCTTTCAATTAAAGCCACTAATGATTTTAGCAAGAAAAGACTAAACCAAGTGCATCCCTGGCAGGCTCGCTAACGCTGGCCAGATGTGCTGCTCCTGGCAGGTGCCACAGTGTTTGCAAGTGTGCAGGTGGCTTTGAAGGGGAAAGCAAGAAAAAAAAAGTAAAAAGAAAGAAAAAAAAAAAAGTTATGGGTCATTGCCATCAAACCAAATCTTCTAGACTCAGAAAAACTGAATGGAGCCGGTCCTGGATGCTTTGCGGTCTGGGCTTGGGTGAGGCCCCAGGGCTGTAATGGTTTTATTTAGGGCATGCAATAACCTTTGGCTCCTATTGTATTTGGATTTGCCAGAAAGGCAGTTGGTCTGGCTGAATTAAAGCTGGCAGTAATTACATGCCAATGCCTCCTCTGTAGCAAGGAAACGCAAAACCTAAAAAGAAAACCACGTGTGCATCCCTCTATTCACCACTTCATGTGAAGACATCCCTTAACCTCCCACGAGCAGAAATCCAGCTCATGCCCAGCATTAACACTTTGGAAAGTGATTGACAACACAGTCCAAAAAGGAGGAGAGATGTGGGAATGCTCCTGGTGTCAAAATGCATTTCGTAAACAACCAGATTCATCCCCTGAAGGACACCCCCTGCCTCGCCCAGCCACCAACCCACCCAGCAGCCTTCCAGCCTTCCCGGCTTCCCCCAGTGAGCGTGCCAAATACAAACCAGATGCTCCAAAACGCCTGCTTGAAGACATTCCCTTTCATCTGGTAATTGCTGCTTCCGAGGGAAAAGATCTTAAACGGTCCTCAAACCCTCTTGAATGACCCAGACACCTATTTTTGTCCCTTCTGGGCTTCTGAGCATCTTTGGCTTTGGCATCTGAGCCACCCTGCTGCTCCTCATCCCCTCTTCCCGGCAGCTGATGGCCAGTCCCAGCCTCCTTGGCAGCATTTGCACCCTTAGGACTGGTTTATTGCCACCCACTTGCCATTAGCCATATGCAATCCAATCCCACTGCATGGTGTGCCACTATGCCACTGAGATGGGTATCACTGCTCCCCCAGCATCAGATGGGCATGGTGCAGGAAAGTCGGGCCAGGGGGGTACAAAAATGAGGTGCAGAAGGCAAAACTAAGATGCTATTTGCAGTGGTGGCAGTGATAACAGCTCCACTTAAAACTGCAGGAGGAAATCCACACCCTCCCACCCCAAATCTGACCTACACAAGCTTAAACTTAAATGAGTTACATCTGCATTGAGGATTTTCTCTTGTCCTCTTCAGTCACTGCATTTCTAGCTTTGACAAATAAACAGCCAGTCCTCAAACCTCAGGCTCTTTATTGTTTGTGGTTCCTTCCCCTCCGTTTCTAAGAAATTAATTACAGGAGGAGAAGGCTGCAAAACACACACTGACCTCTCCTTCAAATATAGTGAGAAATCAAATAAACAGGGAAGAGGAACAAGGAAGATCGACTGCAGGCAGAAAATGCCCAGCTGTACCCACTCTGAGTGCTGGAGGTTGTGGATGCTGATTTAGGCAGCGAGAAAACGAGATACACAAAGCAAACCCAGCGATGAGAGCAGGATGTGATGCACTCCCATGCTGGAGCTGCAGCTGTGAAGAAGCCCACGGGCTGCTCAGAAAAGATTCAGGAGGGGAAGTTAATGCCCAACGTGATGTTCTGAACAACCATGGCCTGGAGGAGAGGAGCTGGTGGTCAAAAATCACTTAATGTGGAAAGATGCAAAGGGGTCTGCTGGTTTCCTCCTGGTATCTGCTGTTGATCCTCAATGCCCCATCAGAATCACTCTCCCTGACAGTGCAGACAAGCATTAGTGGGAATTGTGTTACACCAGCCCAGCAGCTTCACTGGAAACTGGGAGATGAGAATAATCCTGCTAATAACCGCAGAAGCCAGCTCCTCCTCGATGATGCCAATTTATGTGTGCTTTAACGAGGGCACAGAATGATGGAAGGACACTGACGGGGAATATAAAATCCTGCCTCAAATGGACACAGGCTGGTGCATTTTGAATTAGGCAGAATGAAAAAAGAAAAAAAGGGTTCTTAACTGAAGGAAACCTTGAAAGAAATAAGGAGCTGGTGAGTGATGGCACCTGGAGCATCCTTCCTTCCATTAAAGGTACCAGTCAAGTTCTGCTTGCCAAGGACAAGGCAGGGGTCAAAATTGGGATGGATAAGCCAGCACCTCAGCATCACCAGGAATAAGCACAGAGCTCCCAAAGACAGCACATAAAAGGCAAAGAAAACCCATGGAAAAGGTGCAGCAGTGAAAAGCATGGTGAAAAATTATCATCCTGGGAGGAAAGCAAACACCTTGCAGCTCTTCCCATACCATCCTGGATGGTCCAACACCTCTAAAAGGGGACCAGTGGTAAGGAGCCACACATGTATTTTGACCTGATGAACTTTCACATTCTAAATCCACTTCAGCCTTTGAGCAAAGTGCCTGGCACAGCTGTGCATGGGAAATGTCTGATCCACAACACCAGGGCTGAGATTAGCATGGGCAGGAACACAAGCCCTGGCACCAGAAAGGAGAGGGAAAGGTGATACTGAAAGCTGCACCAGGGAAAAAAAAAGCCCACCTTCTGCCAAAATGTTGTTTGCATTGCAAAAGAGAAGTGTGCTAATGAAATTAGATGATGGTTTCATATTGGAGAGCCTTTGTCAGTGGTGAGGATGGTTGGGGTTGTCCTTCTGCAGGCTGGGACCATCCCCAGTGAGGATGCCGAGAGGTGCATGGTGGATTTTCCTTCTCAATGGGTGAGCTGCAAATCCAGTCACTGGGGCTGTCTCCACCGCAGGAATGAGGAAGCCTAGATGCCCTTACATCCCCTCCAGCCATGCTCCACCAGAAGCTCTGGGTTATTTAGGTTGGCAGACCCACAGCACTTGGTAGAGCCTGCCAGAGGATAAATACCAGAGCAGGGAAAGGAGCCATCCAAGCTAAAAGCCAGTGCTGGTACAAGAAGAACAAGGCCAAATGGGTACGAGTCATCCACTAATAAATTTAAGCTGGAAACGAGAGCAGTTTGTATCCGTGTGAGCAACAAGGCTCTGGCAACAGCTTTCCCAGAGGACTTGCCAGGGTCAAACAGCTCATTAGTTTTAAGAAGGAAGCTGGCAGGGGGTTTGTGTCACGGCTGCTTGTAATGGTGGGGAGGAGGGGGGAACCAGCCAAAAACTGATGGTGGCCCTGGGGCTGCCTTCAGCAGGACATGGGTCTGCAGCCACAGCCCACATCCCACCTGCGCTGGTGGGGTACAGAGGGATGCAAGCGCATCCGCTTGCTTGAGAGAGAGGGAAGCTGCGTGGGGAGGAAAATAAAAACGCACAGCTCCGTTTTACCAGCTGACAGGAGCTTAAATACTTGCTGGGAATTGGGCTCAGGGCCCTGTGTGAAATTCAGTTTGGCTTGGCTTGAGACAGCAGCTCTACTCCCTGAGCACCCTACAAGAATTTCAGTAATAGCAGGGGGAATCAGACCTACTTGTCAAGCATGTTGCTATTTGTGCAAATGCTCTGTACCGGAGGGAAGCTTGAAGAACAAGTCCCCTTTTTATAGCGTTGGATGCTGGCAGTGAGCCTGCAAATTAGAAGGAATTCAGAGAGGAGCAACAACAACAACAACAAAAAGCCTGAGGGGCTGGAGGGATTAGTTTGGGAGGGGAAAAAAAAAAAAAAAAGGGAGCTAAGTGTGTGGTCCAGTGGATGTGACTTTGGGTTGGGACTGTACCTAGTATTGTCTCATCCACAGCAAACCTTCTTGTGTGATGTGCAGGTTTCCCTACCTGTCCTTAAGAGGCAAGATGTGTTTTCTGCCACCTCAGGAGACAGCTCTGTCATGTCCACACAGAAAAAAAATTATTTTAAAATGACATACATGATAGAAAGCTCAGTAAGAAGCTGCCAGAGTAAAGGTCAGCCCTTTTTTTTGTTTGATGAACAAAATCAGTTTGAGCTGGGAGCAGTTTAGCCATGGCAATGATGGGTGTGTGGGAAAGAACTCCCTGTTGCAATGTATATTTTAGGGTGGTTTTACCTCAAGTTAGCTCAGTTCATCCCCAAACCCACTGAACCACTCAGAGACGTGCAATATTCCCAACTGGATATAGTCTTGCTATCAGCATCCCTATTTTTTGGGACACTGAGAGGGGCAGGAGTGAGCTGGATCATGGGTTTAAATCATCAGCCTTCAGCCTGGCTGCACTTGCACTGGTGCCAGGGCCCTGGAAAGGGGACTTGGGTAAGAGCCCAGCATTGTGTAGGGAGAAGTTTTGCTGTCCCCAGCTCAGGGTACTCAACCCCATGGGGACATTCCCATAACCAAAAAGTTGCACCAGCCAGGATGCAGCAATGCATCACCCTGGGGAGCACCAGCACAGGGACATCTAGAGCCTTTCAGGGATAAGACCAACTTTCCAGTTTGTTGACCAAACTTCCCCCTTTTACTGCCTGTCACATAAGCATGGATGAAGCTGTAATTTGCCGTGACGGGATGTAGGAGAGGAGGGGACAGAGGCTGGGACAACAAGCCTTCCCTTAAATGCCCCCTAAAGCCACCTTAAAAAATAATGAACCGGGGGCAGTGGAGGTTACTGGTTTGGTATGAGAATTTTCATGAGCATGAGAAAAAGAAAGACCACATTGCTCCAAAGTTGTTTTTTTTGTTTTTTTAACAAGCAAGCTTCAGGGCTCTGGGAGAGCAAAGCTTGCTGCAAAGTTTGTTTTCTGTTGTGCCCATGTTACCAAGCAGAGCTGGCCGTGGAACGCGCAGCGAGGGGCACCCGGCTGTGCTGCACCCCTGGGTAAGCACTGGTGGGCAGGTAGGAATGGCATGGTGAGAGTCACTGAGCCTTGGGCATTGCCTCCAGCCCAAGACATTGCCCAATTTCCCAATTTAGCACAACTTTGCTTCCAGCAGTGCCCCATTTCCAACAGTTATGTTGCACATACTGCTAATACATAAACATCATATAGACATCAAAAAAGTGTTTTTTAGATGTTGAGATAATCAGGGCAATTGCCCTGGCGCCTTTCCCCGGCATGCCAGGGTGCAGTGCGGTAGCTGGCAGCTCCCAAACCCTTCTCCGGAAAAGTTCAAACCCTCAAATACTTGGAATTGCTCTTTGAGGGAATTTATTTTAAAGCCGCTTTAACGGCAGCTGGGAATTACCAGGGAGGCACTTTGCTCTGCTATTTCCCAGCTGCTGACCCCATTTGCATGAAGGGGGCCCTGGGCAGCCGCCCAGCTGGGATGCCTGGGGACATGTGCCGAGCCAGCACTGCGTAGAGTTGCACCCAAAATTCCCCTTGTCCCAGCTCGCAGCAAAAGCACAGAGAGGGGCTGTAGTGCATGGCAAGAGTGAGAAAATTAACTTCCACATCCAGCAATGAGGGTGTGAGCTGGGATGTGGTAGGGTTATCTTTTAAGACCCTGTTCTAATGAGGGCTGAATATTGCACCCAATCATGTTGTTTCCTCCCCAGAGCAAAAGCAGAACTGGGAGGCTGTGAGCCTCCCAAAAAACAAATCAACACCCCAACATGTTGGTGGCATGTTGTTTTTCAAGCAGCATTTTAGTCTTAAAGAGAAAAGGGTTATTGAGCAAAATCAGTGACAGCAAGCCACAGCCCAAATGTCATCAGGACTGAGAGCTAAATGTCATCAGGTCCTGATGGAAGGTTGGAAAATGCCACCACCAGAGCTGTGGCTGTTCCTCCTGCAAACCCTCCATGTCCCCATTTCCCTCAGAGGGTTACGGAGCCCTTCTCTCGTCCACACTTACATAGGGACACTATGGCCAGCCCACCTTTACCCAAGCTCTGGGAATGAGCTAGGAGCCTTGGAATAGGTGCAGGGGGCTGGGTTGGGTCTGGTGGCAAACAGAGGCAACTCCAAGCCCAACAGCTGCCAGATGTGAACCCACCTGCAGCCACCAAGCCACCGAAGTGAAGGGGCCCCCAAAGCCACAGGCAAGAGTTGCCTGATAGGCATCAGCCCCCTGCAGCACTGGTGGCTTTACTCTCCCTGCTGTCACGCTTGAAAAACATTTGTGGAAAAACACAGCAGAACGAAGAGGGTTTGAGTGGCAAGTCAGAGAAGGAGCTGGGGGAAGAAAACAACTTGGCAAGGAAGGAAGAGCTGAAGGACACAAGTGTTCCCATTTTGGTTCAGAACTCCCTAGGGTGCTGCTCCAAGCCTTTATTGACCAACTCGCCTGCCCTCCAGGAGCTGGCCTTGCGAACTGTGGCAGGAGGGAGGCTATTCCTGGTCAAGGCATGCACAACAGCAACACTTTCTTAACTCTGTAATCAACCAGTGACACACAAAACACACAGTCAAGGACTTTCCTGGAGAGGGCTCCAGCTCTGCAGTTACTGCACCTGCAACATCACCAGAAAAAGCCATCAGGTGCTCTCATGAAATGCTTCAGTGGTCTCCAGAAAAGAGGGAAAAAAGAGCTTAAGTCCAGCCAGGCAGACACAATCTGCTTACAAAAATCAAGGTACACCCTTGACTCCGGCAATGCAGCAGATAGAGAGGACTGAGTTGCCTCTCTCGGTATTAGAAGGAAAATAATCATTGCCACGATAAAAAAAAAGAGATGCAGCCAGGTCAGGTTCATTAAGGGTGAAAGGCAGTGGTTTGACTCCAAACCCAGCTGTTCTCCCCAGCATTGATACGATCTTCCCAGCACAAGTCTGTGCGGGAACTCGTCATCCCCCCCATTCCTTGCAACACGATAGCACAGCACATCGCCCCCAGCTCCCAAGTTAAACATCTTATTAACTGCAGTGACGTAAAAGAGGAAATCTCCAAGAACTATCGCAGAGATGAGAGGGAACACATTTACCATCAATAGGCAATGATATTGCTGCAGAGAGATGTGCACATAAAGCAGCACCCAGCCCCTCCTTCCCCTCCCTCCTCTAATCACTCCATGTCATGGGAAACTAAACCTGACATCCAAACAGCCCCGATACGAGACACTCGCTGTAAAAATATTTTTAAGATTGAAAAACAACAAAAAAAACTTGCCTTCCAGGAAACCATTTGGATACAAACCCTGCGCAGCTGCAGCCACCCTCAGTGTCGTATTCATCCCTCCTGCTTCGGCTTAGAAATCAGGCAGGGTGGGGAAGGGGAAAGGAAATAAAAAAAATGGGGGAAAAGAAGAAGTGATATTGCAGCTGATGAGCTGCGAGAGGCTGTTGGCAAAGTGGTCCAGCAATCATCTGAAATTCAGACGGTCACGTGTGGGTTCTGTCTGCAGCTCCCGCGCAGCCCAGGCTCAGCACTTCGCCCAAGTGCACACGCAGCAATTCCCCGCACCGAGCTCTCCCGCCCCACTCCCACACGCTTCCCAGCCCGTGCCCCATCCCAACCATACCCAGCAGGTTTTGGCACTGCAAGGTGACCCAGCTGCTCTGGCCACAAAGGTGGATTTCTGCCATGCAAGCGTAGGGCACGCTGAAAAGCATCACTAAGCTGCAAAATCACCCTCCCTTGGAGCTTCTCCACCTAAATCCAAGCCCTGCAGGCAGTGCTGTCTTCTCCACCAGGATGTGCCAGTGGCCATCACCCCAGTACACCATCTGGGGCTGGTGGGGGGTCCCACTGGCCTGGAAGAGTGCCCAGAACATGCTGTACCAAACTCCCGAGGCCAGCCTGTCCCTGGGCAACCCTGGGCATGTCCACAACCAGCCCCCGAGCTCCCTGAGCTGCTATGGTTGCGTCAGAGAGCAGTGGGTGAGCTCAGACACCTCTGGGGTGAGATGGCAGCCAGCTTCTTTCTCTTTCTTTCTTTTTCCTCCCTTTAATTTTCATCTGGGACACTGCTTTAGAGCCAAGGGTTGCTTCAGGCTTCATCCTGCACCGCCCTGCAGTGCAAGAGCTCCTGGGAACTCACCAGGACCAAGCATTCATTCACCAAACGTCCCTCTGCAAAAGGCCATGATGTGGCTGCAGAGATCCAGCCCCACCATCCCATCACCAAAAATCTTTAGGACAACTGAAACGATTTTTTTTTTCTCTGCTTGCACCCATTCTTCACATAAATTAGCAAGAGGAATCAGGAGACTTAATGTTCCACACCGCCTCTGCTTCACCACCCGGCTGGAGATGCATCGCATGGCACTAAAGTCAGGCAGATACAGTGGGACTAAAAAAAGAGCATGGTTGCTTTTTTTTTTTTCTTTTAAAGCCGGATTGCCTTTCACGGTGGCTATATTTATAGGTAGAGCTGTTGAAATTTTAAGGGCTCCTTGCCACAGGAATCCAGTCATGTCTCGTGTTCGCAAAGTGGCGTAACTTGGCAAAAATGAACATTTAAGGCCAATGGGTGCTGCTTCCCTTCCTTAATTTTGGGTTAAATCGGAAAGGGAAAAGGACAAGATACAAAATTAGCCATGCACACTGCTGCCATGTGCCACAGTCTGTATTTTCCAGATTAGGAGCGTAATGAACACGGGACTTCACACCCGCCCCTAGACCGGCACTTTCCTTTTCTGTCAATGACCAAAAAAACCCAGCTTTCTCGGGTGTTTATTTTTGCTTTCAGTTTGGCTATCTGTGGCACACACAAAGCCTCCTCTGCACTTCGTTTTGTGGTTGAAAAATCCCATCAAGGTTCAGCTGCAGAGTGGTAAAACTCGCTCTGCCCGTCCAAAGCCGCCCGGGAACACCACCCGCCAACACGCCGCAGCACACGATGCCCAGAAACCATGCAGTCTCAGCCCAAAAGTTGGCAGTTTTCTTACACAACAGCATGCTACGCTGCTAAACCCCTTTTTTATTTCAATTTATGCTATAAAAGCGTGTTACACCCTGTCCAAAGACGCTACCACCCCACTGAGCACGTCTGGATGCTAAACTTTGATTCCCTATGACAATGTGTGTCTATGTAAGACAAAACCTAAACCATAATTAAAGTTATTGATAGGAGACTATGTTTACTGTTTGCTATTTTAACATCAAGTGCTGCTGGATTTCAAGCCACTGATTTCCATGGCTTGCAGGGGATGATGAAGCTGGAAACATGTCTTAATGTTGGGGGTTTTGATGTTTCTCTGGGCACTTCTGCTGTCAAATCAAAGAAATGCACTTAACAGGCCAATCCCAATGGATGCTTCTCACCCAGGATCGCCTTGACTGGAAGTTGAGTGATTTCTGAGCTATCAAGGCATGCATAAAAATAAAATAGCCTTAACAAAAGCTTTTTGATTCTGCAAACAGCCCACTGCCTAAGCAGAGCCAATAGGGCAATGGCTCAGGGCACACACCTTTGACACAAGTTAACCAAAGTTAAAGTTTTAACATTCCAAAAAGGCACAATTTTCAGGTTGGAGCACTTACCAAAGGCTGAAAGTTTCTTCACTTGTCCAAAATTGGTGGCCTCTGAGATCCCCAGAAAGCGGCTGTGCCAGGGACTGTGCTGCATCAGCCCCTGCCAGCCAGCATCTGGGCAGTTAACTCTGAAGCCAAGTGACAACACACTGGATTTATATAAATATTGGTGCAGAACATTGGTGAGCCCACAAAGCTCTTAGCTTTTAATCCACCTGCAGCATTTTTAACATACACTATTAGCAACGATTGATGTGATAAAAAAATCAGTGATCCTTTTAATAGTGAAATTTAAATCCAGCTCACAACCTGGTAGGGAGATTCATGACATTTTGTATACAAACAATCCACTAGCGCCATTTATTCACATTACTCTTTTTCCACTGCTGCCAATAAATATACAACTTCATTAAGACCCAGTTTTCTTGCTTTGGCCAGAAGGATGCACATAAACCCAACCCAGCAGCTCCAGACACTCGATTGCCCTGTTTACATTTCACTTGCTTTGAGCAGAAAGATGAAGCTGTAACCAAATGAACTGGAGAAACTGGCAGCAGCACGAACTTGACAGATTCCAATTAGTAATTCCAGTTGCATGCAAAAATCCACTTTACCTACAGCAGAGAAAGGCATGGCACAGGGTGTCCTCCTGCTATGTGACCTGCCCAGGGAGTGGAAACTACTGGCATTCCCAAGCCCCCACACCATGGCAATGCCAGGAACGGCTTGACAGCCTAACGAGACATGCTCAAACACAGAACCACTGAATCATCCACATTGGAAAAGACCTCCAAGATCACCAAGTGCAACCATCAATGCACCACCACTACCACCATGTCCACCACTGAACTATGTCACCAAGTGCCATAGCCACATGTCTTCTGAACACTTCCAGGAATGGTGATTCCACCACTTCCCTCGGCAGCCGGCTCCAAACACGACCCAGGAGAGGCCATCCCTGCTGCAGCTACCGATGCAGAGCAGCCCCATTCGTTTGGCGAAGAGAGAAACATCCTTAGGGATGGCGAGACCGGACAGCCTGGAGCACGGCGCTTCCCCTCTTGGGCCCCTTGTGACACCGATCGCTGCGTCCGGCCCCGGACGGGGGTGGAGAGGCCCCGTGGAGGCCTGACAGTGCCACGCTGCATCCCACCCACGGAGCGCGGCGGGATGGGCTCTGTGTGCGGGATGCTCCGTGTCCGCACCACGGGGTGGGGGACTGCGGCACCGCGCGCGGGCTCCCACCGGGGCTATGGCGGGGGGAAGCAGCGTGCGTGACCCCCGCACGCCGGGGCTAGAGCTCCCTGCCTTATTTCTGGGTTCAATCTGAAGGTGCTGTAGCCTCGCTGGGGCCGGGGGGGCACGCACGCTGCTGCCCCCCCACCACAGCCCCAGGATGGCTGCAGCGGAGCCATCACCCCGCTCCGGGGGGACATCGCACCGCGCAGCCTCCTCCGCACGCCGCGGTGGCCCCGCAGCCGGCGGCTCACGGACCCCTCCCGCCCGCATTGTTGCGCGGGCGGACCCACGTGCGGCCACCGCCACCACTTCCCCTCGCCCGCCCGCTTCCGCGCCCG
>VWYP01005189.1:0-53945 GCA_013400435.1 Pycnonotus jocosus | reverse complement strand
GGGGTGGTGCCTGTTGGAGTGGGCGGGGTCAAGGGGTGAGGGGAGAGTGAGGGAAGGGGCAAAAGGAAAAAGAGAAAGAAATGGAATGAGGGGCACTGGAGCGCCTCTGCTGAGGAATCAGGCTGGGAGAGCTGGGGTTGGTCAGCCTGGAGAACTGAAAGCTCCACAGAGAACTTAAAGCCCCTTCCAATGCCTAAAGTGTCTCCAAGAGAGCTGGAGAGGGGATTTTGGACAGAGCGCTGGAGTGACAGGAGAAGCAAGAATTGCTTTAAACTGCAGGCAGCAGGTTTAGATGTAATATTAGGAAAAATCTCTTCTCTGTGAGGGTGGTGAGGCACTAACCCAGGTTGCCCAGAGAAGCTGTGGGTACCCCATGTCAGGAAGTGTCCAAGGCCAGGTTGGGCAGGGGTTGGAGCAACCTGGGATAGTGGAAGGTGTCCCTGCCCGCGGCAGGGGATTGGAACTTGATGACCTTTAAGGTCGCTTCCAGCCCAAAATATTCTATGATTCTAAGAAGGTGGTGAGGAGGAAGAGGAGGAGGAAGAAGAGGAAGAAGAAAGAAGATGGTGATGACAAGGAGGAAGAGGAGGAGGAAAGGAAGAAGAAGATGAAAAAAGTGATGAGAAAGAGGAAGAGGAGAAAGAAGAAGAGGAGAAAGAAGAGGAAGAAGGAAGAGGGAGACGAAGAAGAAAAGAAGGAGAAAACAAAGAAGACAAAGGAAACTGAGGAAGACAAAGAAGAGCCTGAGAGCAGAGTCGAGGGGCGACAGCATAGGCCTGGGCTCAGTGCAGCAGTGTCCCCTGTCCTCTGTGGGGAGATCTGTGGCCCTTAGTTCCCTGACTGATGATGGGAGGAGGCTGCCCTATTCCTGAGGCTGTACAGGATATATTTAACATCTCCCATTAGTGGCTCTGAGTACGTGTGAGACCCAGCAGTCACCCAGTATGTCATGGACTCAAGCTGGCACAATTCGAGTGCTGCTGTCACTTTATAGCCAAGGACCTCACCTCAGGTTGTCAACTTTTGTGTCTACAACCCGTGTCTAGATCTGTGGTGTAAAGAACTACCATAAATTCAAAAGAACAAGAGCAGAGCACCAGAAGCCATCACAAGTTTTCATTTATTTCTAACTTGTCAAGGACTCTCTTAGCAGAATTTACCACAGAAGCAGCCAAAGGCTTCAAAAAATGAAAAGAATAATAGGAGGCTTGGGGTCACAGGCACAGGGGGATGAGGTGATTCCTCAGGAGACACAAACACATAGAGATGAATACAGGAGATCCTCAGATGTTATTGCATTTTAAGGATATTTTTACCTCTTTCCTGAAAGGCACTAAAATGGTGTCATCTAAACCAGGATGGTCTGAGAGTGCTTTATGTTTCTGAGAATATTGTTCAAAGTATGCAGTCCTCCTCTCTGGTTAAGGGATGACCTGGAAGCATAGATCATAGAATATCCTTCGTTGGAAGTGACCCACAAGGATCATCACATTCAACTTCTGGCCCTGCAGAGGACAACCCCCAAAATCACACCTGAGAGTATTGTTCAAATGCTTCTTGGACTCTGTCAAGCTTGGTGCTGTAACCACTTCCTTGGAGATCCCCTTCCAGTGCTCAGCCACCCTCTGGGTGAAGAACCTTTCCCTAATATTCAGCCTAAACTTTCTCTGATACAGCTTCAGGCTGTTACACAACACAGCCTTGGTGTCCCAACCTGTTAGGACCTACAGCAAGTCCTCCAGCAGAACTTGAGAAGGGCTGATTTGGCATATGACTCTTTCAAAAGAGTAAAGGAAATAAGTAAAATTTACCAAAGTTTCTTAACACCATGAATCTTACACAACTACAGTGTTATATGTGTAAGTGCATAAAATGGATCTTTGGATAAAAACTTTAGAATCTGTTGATTGATTTCAAAGGATATTCAAGACATTTGGTGTCTGCAAGTTTGAAATACACTGGTGGATGAAAAGAATTTTCATTCTCTCTTTCCCCTTCACCTCTCAACACAGAGCATAAGTTTAACCTTGGTTAGGCATCAGCAAATTCACACCTTGCAAAGAAATCTGCTGAGAACAGAAAAAAACCCTGTGACTTCCTTTGCTACTGACATTTATGTTCTGCTGTCTGACTCCCTGCTATGTTTTCAAAGTGAGAAAATTATCTGGTTTTCACATCAACGATTTTTTAATGAAAACTCAGAGTGTGACTTTTGTGATGCTAAAATCAGACTGGCAAACCCCAGAGAAAGCTCAGGAGGGCAGAGGTCCCACTGCGAACACCGGTGATGGTAGGACCCATGGAGAATTCTGCCTGTGACTGCTTTCTTTAACAGCCAAAAAACCTGAAAACTGAAACAAACAAACAAACAAACAAACAAAAAAATCCAAAGAAAAATGTCGCAGCTGCTGCATTTGGTTGGGTATTTTTGGTCGGATCTTTTCTTGTTAGAACCGCATTATGCCTTTCCCTTCCACGGGCATTCCCAGGCATGATGGGGAACTGTGCTTGGCTCCGAGGGAATATATTTGTTTTTCTGCATCCTTTATTGTTTGTAAAAATAACAGACCCGCCTTTCTCTCAGACACAGCAAAAGTCAGTAATCTGGTTTTTATTTAGCGGAGAACCTGAGAGCGGTGGTTGGCAAAGCCATTCTTTTGCTTCCCATCTGAAGTATCACATGGCAAATTGTAGCGCTCGAGCACAACCTCAGCTTGACAGCTCTGGCAGAAGAAAAAGGGCCAACAGCATGAAGCTCCACCACATTCCCTCAGAAATGCTGTCAAACTCAGCTTGATCCCTCTTGCATGGGTGAGGCTGAAGGGTTGCTGTGCCTGGGAGTGTTGCTTCTTGGCCAGGGCTGTAAATTCATACCAGTTTGGCTGATGCTCTTGGGCACCACAGAATCACAGAATATCCTGACTAGGGGAGCTTTTGTCCATTGTGAGCTGGAGGGGAAATAGAGGCATTAAAATTTGATGGGCAATGCAACTGGGGAACACCTTCAGGTCTCCTGGCAAGCCTGAATCCATCTTCAGTCAAGCCTCTGCCTTGTTTCTCTATATTTTGGAAAAACAAGCAAAGAGAAATGTTTCCACAATCAGGTCACAGCCTTAAGAGGATCAAGTAGGCTTCATGTTAGCTGTAATTTCTGAATTTGAATGGATTTTCAGTACAAATATCAACAATCTCCTGTGCGTGTGAGCATCCTTGAGCATGTTTTTCAGCCTAATGCACTGAAAAGCAATGTGGAAGGATTGTAACCTCTGCACAGATGCTAATCCCAGTGGGCTGTGTTTGCCGTAGTGTTAGTGGAAAGCCTGGCTATGTTTTAATGTGTGCTTGTCAAAATGCTTGTATTACAGCTGGGACACTTTCCTGGATCTAGCCCATGCAGCCTCCGTGTTTGCAGAAAGGATAGAAATGCAATCCATACACCTGCTTTGTCTAAATTTCTGTAAATTTTTTTTCCTGCCCCTTCTGTCATTTCCACTTCAGCCAAACTCAACTTTCTTCAAGCCAGGACACATTAACAGTGAACTGATGGAAAAAAATGACTATGCTTTTTGCCACCTGCAGACAGCACTTCTCACAGCCTCTGTGTTAGAGGGGGAAGCAGCAGAAAAGTGATAATTCTGGGTTGGAAAGGTTGCAGGAGGAACTGCTCCTCCAGGGTAGGAAGTGAAACATGAATTCTTGAGATGTCAGTGTTGATGTTTCAGCAGTGCTACCTCCTTCCCATCCACTAAATGTTCAAATTGAGCAAGTCCTCCACTGAATTTCTCAGCCACTGGAGCTTGTGTCTTGACTCTGTACACCAGGTACTTCTGGTCCTTTGGTGAGGCAATTATCACATCATGTTCCTCTGGGGCTGCAACATCTCAGTGAGGTTTCCTGACTCAAATGTCACATTCATGGGCATGACAAGCCACTCGAATTTCTCCAGCTTGCAGAAGTCCCAGAAACTGCTGTGTGTTGACTACTGGTTACTTTTCCTTTCTGGGAGAGATAAAAAAGTTGAAAAATGTGAAAAAATCACCCCAAAACAATACACCAAAAACCCCAACCCCAAAGGCTTTGCAATAGTTCTGATTCAAATATTATTTTTAAAATTTAGCTTTTCCTCCAGTAGAGGCTAAAAATGGAGCACTTAGCTCTTCAAGAAGAGTTGTTTAGTAGCAGGACCAGCACTTGGAATTCACTTGAAGGCACTGACTAATATCAGCACATGAGTGAAACTGAAGTTCACTCATACGTGGTAACGCCTTTCTTTTTCCCACACTCATCAAACCCTTGTTTGCCTACTTCACAGGTTCCCCAGGTAGTAATAGCCAGCGAAGGCTTCAGATCAGAAAGAGCTCGGTTCAGAGACTCCGAGGTTGCACTTGCATGTGAAAGAGATGGGGTAGGCTATGAAGGGAACTCCACCACCGCTGCAGATATCCTGGTTTCTTAACAGCTGCCCTCCTACACAGCTGGAACTCAGTCCTGCTTTCTCAGGCACAGGGCATAGTCCAGGGCTCTCCTCTGGGCTGAGAACATCGTTAAATCCTTGCAGGCACCACAATCTGGAATGGCATTTTAACCACATCAGGGAAGGCAGGATGAGTCTCCCAGGGCAGCGCTTCTTCACATGCGGTCCCTGCACTACTGGTGGTCCCCAGCGTGCCTGAAGGTGGTCTGCAGGATGATTGCAATTAAGAGAATGAAACCATACATGTTGCATTCCCATGCACATGAGCCAGCGATCAGCAAGGGGGATGAAGTAACAGTAGCAGATAAAGATTTTGAGTTTTAGGTCCTGGTGATGGTGCTGTCCTCAGATGTTGTGCTTTTTTTTTTTTTTTTTTTTTTTTTTTTTTTTTTTTTTTTTTTTTTTTTGTGGAAGAAGCTGAATTGATCATCTGATTTAGGGAGGTTGGTGTGGGGCAGCTGGTTGCCCCACATCATCTGGCACTGGAAACCAGGGCTGGTTCATGCTGCAAGAGCCCTACTGCTGCCAGAAGTTACCTGCAGCCAACCCCACATACCTATTCAAAGCACCTTCGTTTTCCTCATTACAGGACATTCTTGCATAATCTTCCTTGTATGATAAGGAGCAGTGCCTACTTTCTGTCTCACTCCCAGGCCTTCAGACTTAACCAGGCCTAAGGAAAGGACTATTCTGCATAACCAGCTCCACCTGGGAGTGTAGACACATCCTGAGGACATGATACTATCTGGGTGGGGGGAGAGGGTGCTGCCCCAGGCATCCAGCACTGGGGCTCACAGGTTGGTGTGGAGACAGCAATTGGAAAAGGGTGAGAAACACAGCACTCAGAAATTTCTCTGTGCCTCAGAGGAATTTCCTCTTTAGTTCTGTTAGAGAAAAAAAAAAAAAAAAACAAACCCACAATGCTTAATTTCTTTTGTTTGGGGTGACTGTTGTTGTTGGAGGATTTTCAAATGGTCCTGCTGAAAATTGACTGAGGGAAGGGGATTTGCCCATCTTCACCTCAATAACAAAGTGTCTGGATTACCAACTGAACTTCAAATAAATTGACCTGGCACCATTCAAACCAGGAGAGTCTCGAGGCTGTATATGGGGTAGATCCCTGGCCCCAGCCATTTGTTCTCCTATGAGATCCATAGGATCCCACTTGGCTGGTCCTGCATTCACCCCTCTGTAGATGTTCTCAGTATTGATGAAAGCATGTTTGATGGGGTTTAGCTCAGATTACTTTGATGATACCTAAACCTTTGGTGAAAAACAAGCACCTGGAGCAGGATCTGGCCTTTCCCAGGAAGTTTGGTTGCATGCAGTGATGAATGTGAAAGTAACTCATGGTTCGTGGGATGGTCAGGGCAGAGGATGGATGAATCAATTTGCAGTTGGGAGCGTGGTGGAAAGTAACAGGGCTGTTTTTCCCTTGCAGAAGTGCTTCAGGTGATCCAACACAGATCTGTATTGTTGAGCAGAAAATAGCAACTTGTCTTTAAGCTTAAACTGGAAAGAATCCTACTTTCAGTCCTTATGGGCCATGGTTTAGTACTGGTGGTGGCTGCAGAGTGAGCAAAGCTTTCTGATGATTTCCTCTCCATTTCATAGAAGGTGGAGGCAGGCAAATGTTGAGTGACTTTCCTAAGGTCATGTAGGAAATCAGTAGGGCAGGAGCCGGGTCATTAGAGCATCCTTTCTCCAGAATTTAACAAGAAGTGGACCAGAGGTGCAGGGAACGAATGGGACTTGCCCAAGGTTGCGGGATCATCCCATCTCCTGAGGCCCTGACAGCAAGATTATCACTCACTTCCCGTATTTTCACTGCAAAAGGTGAATGGGAAGGGGCGTGTGGGGGAAACAAGCTGGTTGCTGTTAATTCAGTTGAGCTTGACTGGACATGCATAAGCAATCTGGAGAAGGAAATAGCTCTAGTTCTGTCTGGTTCAGCAGAAACTCCGCCCACTGAAGCTTTCCGGCAGGAAATCGAGTTACAAACATTAAATGATCTGAGCAAATTCTCATACACTGATCCTACCCTGGGGACAGGACACGTTTGCGAGCTGCTTATTGAGGCTGTAGTTTGAGATACCTTAACCCTTTCTGCAGTGGCACTTTGAAGGCATCAGTTTCTTGTGCTGGCCAGGGAGGAGAGATCACAAGCAAGAAAATAAAGTGGATTTACAACTGTTGGGGGGGGGTCATTCTTCATCAATAAAGAAGCCCTGAAAACTGTCTTTATGTGGAGAAAAAAAGGGGAAAGCTGGGGAGTCATTCTTCTACTTGCCTTTCCTACTGCAAAATTGAGATCTGTTGACAATATGTTTCCTGGAACACCCTAAAGATGACCAAAAAACGTGTGGTTTCTGGCACCAGCCTGACTGTGCAAGTGAAACCTCTCGATGGAGAAAGGAACCAAATTGTACTTGGACTGTTTCAGGCCCTTTGTTTTTCATTAGGAGAAATGCTTGAGAAACAATGAGTTGTCATCGTAAAAATCCACCTACTGCTTCAGCTAGGGATTACGATAAATTGTAATCTGCATTTAAATGGTATGGTGAACCTTAAGGAAATAAACCTTGATGCTTGGTAATATCCTCAAGATTTAAAACGAGAAAGCACAGTGAGGAGGGGAGCTTTTCTTTTCATGGAATAGGAAGCAAAAAGAAGCACAGCTCATATTTTTCTCTTTATCCAATTACCGGTAATGTAGATGAATGTCTGACACTGAGGAAGGAGGGGAGGTGGAAACTGCCTGCAGAGACAGCGAGGCTGTTTTTCACATGTTGGCTGGTTTGGGGGGCTTGTGGCCCCTCAGCTCATTGCTGGAGAGTGGGAGGGTGGGGATGGCCCCTGCAAACAGTGCTTCCCTCCTGAGCCAGCCGTGTCTCAGGTTTCCTTTCTTTTTGCTTGAAGGAGCAGAGCATCTCCCGATGAAGGTCACAGCTTTGATCCCCACGGCTCGCTCTCGTGTTTATGGATGGCCATTATTAGTAACACAGGGTAGTGCATGCACTGCTCCATGGCTGCCCTTGTCTGACTGCAAGGGAGAAGGGGCAGGATAACAAAAGAAAGTATAAATAGAGCCCTTTAAAAAGCCTGTTAAATGGGAAGAGGCTTTTAGGGAGGAGAGAGAAAGAATGAGGCGTGTTACCATAGGAACTGCCAGTAGTTTATTTAAGAAGGGCAAAGAAACAAACACCACAAAGAGATGAAGCCAAGAGGACTTGGGGATTACTGAAGGTATATGTCAGGATACAGACAGGAAGGGCCAGGTAAGAACTGTGAGCTTCTATAAAAGCTCTGCTGAAAAAATTCCTCTCACTTTACCTCTTGCAAAGTGGTCTGGAAAATGTTACTCTGAAATGTGTGTTTCCAGTTAGGGAAAGTGCATTTCCAGTTTTTTTTTGAGGGAGGTGGAGGCTGGAGAAAGGCATGAGAAGAAATGTCACATTGGTGAAATCATAAGGAGCAAAGGGCCATGTTACCTCTGACTAATCTGAATCCACTTGATGCAAATTCATTCTTTTGGTCATCCTGATGTTAGAGGAATAGCAGAGGATATTCTGATGTGTTGATGATGAGCAATATTTTTGATTATGATGATGGTGATGATGATGTGGTTGCCTCATCCCTGAAAGTGTTCAAGTTGGATAGGACCCTGGGCAATCTGGTCTAGTGGAAGGTGTACCTGTCCATGGCAGGGAGTTGGAACAATATGATCTTTAAGGTCTCTTCCAACCCAAACCATTCCACAAGTCTATTATTCTCTTTTATTTATTGTTCCTTTTCCCCCACAGGAAAGTTTTCATTGGGTCAGGAGCAAATACTGAAGAGTGAGAGTGCTGCCAGCTCTGATGGACAATGATGCTGTCTGTCTTCCTTATCCCAGCTGCTCAAATGTTTACTCTGGGATTTTGTATTTTGTAGGTAAAACAGCTGATTGTAACAATGCACCTTCATTTTTCCTGCGCCCAGAAGATGCATCCTGCCTGAAGACCACCTTGTGCTAAATGCTGCACATTCATAGAACTGAGAGATGCTTTCTGGTCTGAAGAGAACTCACCACCAGGAAAGAAACAGCAGATAGAAGAACAGGTGTGATGGTATTCGGAAAAATGCAGCGGGACCGTCCCACTCTTGGTTTTAGAAGCTCAAAGACCAGAGGCAACTCAAAAGTCCCTACAGTTAGGGTATCTCTTGCTGTTTTGTTTTTAGTCTTTTAGTTTCTAAATCAGTGTAAGGATTTTCTAGTTCCCGACTCGTAATTTTGAAAACTTGAGGTCTGGTACTACTGAAAGAGTTCAAATTATGGAGAAGCCACGAAGAGAGAGCAAGTGTCTCTGGGAGGAGAGCTAAGAACTGCAAAAATTGTTATTTCTTTTAAGAACTGCACCAACAACTTTATCAGAGAGAGAAACAGTTGCAAATCCTCCTGCCTCTCTGCAGTGGAGGAAGGACACTGAAACTTTGTAACCTTTTTGGCTTCATGATACCATGTAGAACAAATTCTGTATTTGTACAACAGAGCAGGAGACTTTCTGTTGAGTTTCCATCAAGAGGCTCCTTCCTCTTACTGAAAAGGAGGCAGATTATTTTTAAAGCTGTGGAGTATGAGTTGAAAGCTATGTTTCTCCTTAGAGTAATCATAGAAGCATAGAATGATTTGAGCTGGAATGGTCCCTAAAGATCACCTTCTTCAAACCCCTCTGCCAGGGGCAGGGACACCTTTCACTAGACCAGGTTACTCAAAGCCCCATCCAACCTGGCCTTGGACATTTCCAAATCCAGAAGTCTGTTCTCAATTTATTTCTCCAACATGTCTCTGCTCACTGAGTGCATTGCAGCAGCACCACAGCAGCACCACCACATTCCTGATGCCCTGGATGAAGTCTGAGGCACAGCTTGAAGGGCTGATGCTTCTGTGAGCCCATTAGCACAGACATGTTTGCCAGGGGATGGAAATTAATTCATCCAAAAAATGCCTTAGGTTACCTAACTCAGTCCACTTTTGCGCAAAGCCAAACCTATGGGTGGCATATTTATTTTTAGATTTTGAGCTAAATTCTCTTCATTTTCTCCCCCAGAGCAAGAGGCAAATCAGAACTCGACTGCTCCACTTTCTACATTTCCCTGACCCTATGGAGAGTTATCCCATATGCCCACCCATGCATGAGAAATTCAGGGTGAGCATTTTCGGAAGGTTTCACACAGCCTTTGATGTCTCCCAGCCTGGGAAATTGGTCCTCCTCGTGCTTCCCAGCTTGGAAGGTCTCACTGTGGTATCTGCAAGAGATAACGCTCCCTCGTGCAGTCTGCACTTGGGGTCAGTCTGGCTGTTTGCTGTGGGACTGCAAAAGGGATGTTTCCCTCCAGATATTGCAGAAGGGCCCTCTTGGAGAGGCTGGCCAGCCTGCAGAGCTGGGCAGTCCATGCCACTCCTCTCTTCTCACAGAGATTGAGTTATGCCAGGCTTTGACCTAAGTGAAACTGCTGACGGTCACAGGGATTTGACTAATCTCCTTAGGTCGCTGTGAAATTTGTGATTCCTTTTAGGGAATAAAACTTTTTTTATGATTTTCCTTTTTTTCCCTTCAGGGTAACTTGCAATGTAAAAATAAACTGGAGTCCACGGTGGGAGATTAATTTCCTCCCAAACTCAGGAAGGGCAGTCAGTCAATGCAAGATCCTCCTGGCCCATCCCAGGAGGATGCTGCTCCTGGATTCATTCCTGGAGACAGCTGCTGTCCGACCTTGCCGTAAGACTTCCTTCCTCAGTGCTCTCCTCCTGGCCCTGCTGTTGCCCTGTGGGGTCTGAGTGTAGTCCCTGGGCACAGCCCAAGACATTTCCTTCCCTCCTGGCTCTGCTCTGCCTCAGAGCTCTTAACTAGCAATACTTCTGGGGCTGGGGAGTGGAAATGATAAACCCCTAATTTCTAACCGTATCTGACCTATTCCCTAGTGAAGGAAGAGCCTGCATCTCCACAGGTATCCAACATCTAAGGGCTTGGGAGTAATTTTGTCTCCATTTTCATGGCTCAGAGAGCTTCTTTGCAGCCTCCTCCCAGGGTAATTGTGTCTCTTCTGTGCAGAAACCCCCATTCCTGTGTTTTTCCCATCAGTCCTGCTTCCAGCATGCTCCTGCTCTTTCCAGAACTTGGGAGGGTTTGCCTCATGCCCATGATACATCTCCTGCTTGATCGGCATTAGCCCACCTTTCTGATCCTTCCTGACCCAATTTACATTTAAGGTCAGTTTCATCATAAATTCCTCCAACACCCTGAGAAGAGTTGCAGTTTGGCTTTGTGCTCTTGTACCCCAACCTCTGCAGAAACCCTAGACCCTTGTGGAGGTTTGTACATGGGTGACAAAGAAACCTCCACAAACTGCTCAATGCATGTGGTTGCTGCACAATGCTTGTATTAGTCAAAAAATTAAGAACTGGTTGCTCACAGAAATTCCAGAGCCTGGCTCTTTTTTTTTTTTTTTTTTTCTTTGCTCCAGGGGTTCCTGTTTCTGGACATTCCCATGAATTAAACTGAGTGAGCTGGCAGGGAAGAAAAAGTCTCTGAATGTTGGCATGAAAACCCCACCACAAATTCAGCTGTCATTGTCCTTCTGCTTTGAAAATTTTAAGCCCTTCAATTAGGGAGAAATGACAATACCCAGAGTAGGATTCCTTTGCTCTTATTTTGGCATGTAGAGTTGAGATGGCTGGTTTTGGATGAACTAGTCACCATCAGCTCCCTTTGTTGTCAATGCAGAAAAATAGGAAGAACTAGAGTGTGATTCAATCTACAATAGTGTGTGAGAGAGGTCAGATGAATCACAGACTAAAGGAAGCTGAATCTGCGTGGCCAGATATGAGATTCTACATTTTAGCGGGCTAGATTTAAGTGGAATGAATTCTACTACTGTGACTCAGGTGGTGGATCGTGCTGCAATGACAAACTGATCATGCTGAGTAATGCAGCTCTGATTTTGTGACTTACCCTGTCCTGTGCCTCTTTTTCTTGCCTGTGTAAAGGTGCAGCACTGTCTTGTTGATTCATTTCTTGGCCCTCAGTGGCAGGACTGTGCCAGGTAGCATCTAGCTGGGCACGGAGCATGTGCTTGTCTTCTGGGGCTGCAACCATGTGGCCTTACCTTGTGCCTCCAGGTTGCTACATTTTCTGTCCTCTAAGACAAGGCATCTCTGAATTAATAAAAGTGCTGAAGCATAAAGTCACAGGCAAAGTCTGAAGAGCTCAAGACTGCAGTGCTGAGAGGTCAAGAACAAGCTGAGGGCTCATGGTGGCTGGGAAAGCTGGGGAGAGGGCCTGGGATAAGGGCAAGGAGGTGAATGTGGTAGGGGTGAACATGTGAACACAAGTAATTAAAGGCACAAGATAACATGAGAAAATATTGGAGTCATGAAAAGTGGGGTTGAAAGGTGGGCTTTGGGACCACCATGTAATCCACCCCAGCACAGGCAGTCACATCTGGGTTCCTAAAACCAAGTAATGAAAGAGGTGATTTTGCTGGAGACTTTGCTGCTCGTTTCCTGATCCTTGGATCTGTATCCAGGGCTCCACATGGTTTATTGTGCAACTAGCAGCGTTGCCTCCTTGTGAGCTGCAGTGATGGAGATTTTATTCTCACAGTGCATTACTAGAAGTTCTTTTAACGTTTTCCCTAGAATTCCCTGGCTAGGTTATCCCTAGAAATCACCAGCTGGGAAGCAGGATTAACAAGCAGTTGTGTCCTCCTTCTCTGAACCTCAAGGGCATGTCATTGACGCCACTCTGCTCCAGGGGCCTGCTTCCCCGGTGGGAATCTGTTTCTTGTTCCCTGTGATATGTGGCAATCCTCCGCATTTGAAATAGATGTGCCAGACTGTGACAGGGAAAAGTGCCTTGAGCAGGGCAGATTGGAGAGAGCTGGCAGAGACCAGAGTCACAGGGAGTCTCTTGGGTGCATTTCTGCCTCTCTTGCTTCTTCTGACAGGGAGAGGAGGACATGGCTCAGGGCTGTGTTTCTCTGTCTGAGCCAAGGACATGGAGAAGCTGTGCTTGTGCCTCTGGGAATGTGTTCAGAGCAGGAACACAGTGCAGACAAAAGGACAGCAGAACTTGTCTAGGTGCTGCTACCAGGTAACACCATCCACGAGGGGAAGGTGGCTTTTCAACAGGTATTAATGGGCTCAAACTCAGATAGAATGTGCTCAGTGAGGAGCTTCTGGCAGGATGGAGGGGACACTTTCCACTATCCCAGGTTGCTCCAAGCCCATCCAACCCAACCTTGGAACACTTCCAGGGATGGGGCATCCACAGCTTCTCTGGGCAATCTGTGCCAGGCCCTCACCACCCATACTGTAAAGAATTCTTTCCTAGTGTCTGATCTAAACCTATTCTGGTTCAAATTAAAGCCACTTAAACAGCCTCTCTAGTCACTGAGTCCTCTCTTGGCTTGTGCCAGTGCTGTCTGCAGGTCCTTGAGACTCACCTGGAACTTCTTTGCCCATGGTCTGGGCCAGTCCTGCCTAGAAGTTGTAGAGTCGAGTAAGTTCAGTTGTTTGCCCCAGGCGCGCAGAGACAGGGCCAGCTGGGCCAGGAGGATGTTACACTATCTCCTGTTGTAAGGTTCATTAAAAACCCAGGTGGTTTTGTTCTTCCACAAAGCCTAAGAGACCCTGAATACTTTAATTCATGCTAGCTATTGGTACAGTGATAATTAAATAATGAATGCTCCAGAGGGAAGTGCTCAGTAGATACATGACCTTGCTGCTAGAAATTGTCCCTTCCTTTCTGCTCATAATGCTGGTGTAGCTCCAATTAACCTTTGAACTGCTGAATAGATCCACATAATCCTAAAGAGATTTCCATGCCAATCTGGTGGAGACTTATGGGAAAGAGCAATGCCTTAAATTGCAAGCTGCTTGAGATGGGAAAAACGCCTTCCCATTTCCTCATTCTTTGTAGCTTTGAGTTACTGATTGTTTGGTGTAAACACATGTTGGGTGTGCATTAGGCTGTGGTGAAGCTGGAATTTTATCCATATGTATGTGCTGATCAGATCATTATTCATCCCTACATGCCATACCTGCTCTTGTAGGCACAACTTGTTTTGTCAGTGGATGCTGAAGGCGTGGAGTAGTGAAGAAGTTTGGATCCTGGAGGAATGGGTCAGCCTTCCAAGAAGTGGTTTGTGGTACTCCACACCTGAAATGGACTCTGTTTTCAGGGTGCTGAGATGATGAGTGCATCAAGAAGTCAAACCCTTTCACTACAGAAGGATAAAGGTTTGGAGATCTGGGCTCTGTGTCCAAATGCTCTGCTGTGGGCTGGGTGATGTGTCTTTAAAAGGCACCAGGATCCTGGTCCAAATGCTCTTGTCTCACAGCAGTAAAAGTTGAGTTATTCCTGGGAGTGCTTTGCTGCCTAAGGGAGAGAAGGATCTGAACCACAGATAACCACCTCCACCTGAAAGTGTCAGCCCGTGCGGAGGGGTCCAGCTGGCAGGAGAACCCCTGATGGAGGCAGTGAGTTGAATGCAGGGATTTGGAGCCATTCATCCTGTGCTCCCATGTGTTTGTGTCTCCCCTCGGTTCCCACGCCTCTGCACTTCCTTGTTTAGCCCAGGCCCGGAAGCAAAACTGCTGAAATGCAAGGAGGAAAGTTATTCTCATGGTGTTTCCAGTCCAAACAGAACCAGGAGGGAGAGAGGAAATCTCATGAGAAAGCTTGACAGATTTTCAGCCTGGTCCCGCTCAGGGCCGTGGAGATCCTGGTGTTTCATCTGAGCCTGTGAGTCCAGAGCTCTCAACACATTTCCATGTGCCTGGAGGTCCCACAGCACCAGAGTGGGATGACAGCAGTGCTGATGTCCAGGGCCCTCCTGCAATCCCATGGATCTCAGCTTTCCTCTGATCTAGCCCAGATTTAGTGAGGAGTGGTGTGTTTGCTGCTTGTTACCACCATGGACGAGGATGGTGAGGCTGTGGGTGACTTCTGCAAGTGGGAGATTTTTCTGCTGGAAATGAAGCTCCTCCTTTCCACACACACAGACAGAATATCCAAGATAGATATTCTGTGATAGATGATCTGGAAAGCAAGCCCAGCACGCTCTGCAATAGCATTCTGGGTATCTTCTCTCCTCAGATATCTCCACATTTCCCCATGTGAGATGTGTGGTCCATCAAGGGAAGAGTTGGGTTGGAAGGGCTGTCCTGGAGCATCTCTTTGAATGCAGAGTCCTAGAAATTGGCACCAATGCAGTCTCCTGACAGTATGGGAGAGGATATCGAGGAATAAGTTGAATGTTGCATCCAGGCAGTGTCAGACATCATGCTAGAATGAGGGAAGGTCAAGAAGCACCTGTTTGTCCTTGGATGTTGCCTGCTGAAGCCAGGATGGTCAGCTCTGGGCATTGCTGTTTTACCCAGTGCCACCCTAATCCCACTCTTTGCTCACATCCTTTGGATGCCTGGTCTTGTTTGCCTTGATTCCCTTCCCAGCTGTGGTCTGTGCTGGCTAATTGCAGACTGTGCTAAATCAAAAAATGTTTCCTGTGTATTTGGCTGTAAATTTATCACCCCTTGCTAAATGATGGTGGCAATTAGGACTTTGCTGCATCCCCAGCTTTTGTTCTGCAGTGCAGCCAATGCAGCAGCAATTAATCCCCCAGCAAACACAGTAGAGGTGAATTCAGCAGTGCTGGGGACAGAGATAATCTTGGGATAATTTATAATTGTAAAGCCATGCTCAGAGTAGGAGAGACCTCTGGGACTTGCTTTGCTTTTCATTTCAGAGGGAAGGCTGACTGACTGACAGAGAGTTGGCGTTAGCTGGTTTATTTGTCCTGTTTGCATTGGACCACTTCCATCTTCTGGCAAGGAGGGACTGGCTTTGTGATGAATTTTATCTCACAGAGGAGAGATGAGCAGTCTGAAGATGGTCTCAGCTGCACAGTGGGAGAAATGCTCTGATTTTCTCTGTTGTAACTGTGAGCAGCTTGTCCCAAAATGATAGGGAATCCCTATCCCCATTAGCAGGGATTCATGCTCACTACCTTGAGGATCCCTAAAGACCCCCAGGAGTGATGTTCTGACATTTTTTTGGCTGTATAAGGACCCCAGGGAGCAGCTTTTAGTGGAGGGCTTTCAGTCAAGTGTGTTTTAAAGTCCCTTGAGGCCACCTTAGCACTGGTCTCAGTCTCATCATCAGGTACAAACAAGCTCCTACACAAAAACCCTGTGGGATGCTGCTGAGCAGAGACAGTTCTTCACTGAATTTGGATTTTCTCCTTACTTCTTAGCCCATCCTTCATGGGAATGTTTTCCTTCCCAGGAGGACAGGGTATGAATTTGGCTGGGGAGCACTGAAGAAATCCTGGGTTCTCATTTCTCCAATGAGGTGAACACAAGTTGTTTCAATGTGTGAATCTATTTTGCAGGTGTTCTTTGGAACAGATAAGCATCACCAGCATTTTTTAAACCCATGGATGGAGACATTTAGTCTCCACAATGTTATGAACCAGAGCCAAAGCTCTGCAGACCTGTGATGGACCTGGTGATGTGTTGTATACCTAGTGTTATTTTAAGGTCTAATGGACTAAGATTAGGGATGGCACCCAAACATTCACTGAAGGCACTGGGAATGTATAGCAGGTATGTTTTGGAGGGGATTTCCCTCCTTAGTGACCTGCAACAGGGCTGTTTCATGCTGAGGATCAGTGATGATGAGGCTGAGCAAGACTGGGTGTTCAGTAACCTGTACAGTAAAATGGGAGAGTCAACAGGGCAGGAAACATAAAAAACAAGAGAAAGACAGGTAATTAAAGGAGCATTTTACAAACATACATCTGGTAATGAAGGAAATTAATATCAGCCATTAGGGACTGCTCAAGAGGAAACTTTTGGATCAATCAAATTCTCTTTGCAGGAGCTGTTCTGGAAAGGAGAGATGCAGTAGCTGCCTTTCACCAGTAATATTCTAAAACAGCTGAAGCAGAACTCAGATGCTTTTTAACAGGACTTCTGAGAGGAATGGCAATGGCAAACACAGGTCTGCAGGGTGGATGGATAAATCCAGAGGAGGATTATTCAATCTGCTGGGCATGTAGGATCAGGAAGGACTGAGAAAGGCACTAGAGGATTGAGACTGTGGAAGAGAGGGGCCCTCGGTTTATGGAGTACCAGCCTTTCCAAAGTAGGTGAGATTCAGTCAGGAGATGCACGGTGGAATAAGGCAGGAGGAACATTCAGCTGCACAAAGACAGAATGGGGAGCAACCGGTTTGGGCAATGGGTTACAGGCACTGTGAGTCAGGAAATCCACCCTCTGGAGAGAGTAAAGAGCACACTGGGAGTGTAAACAAGCATATCACCTAGTAGTAAACTAGAAGTGGGGCAAGGTATTTCTGGATCTAAGTCTAACAGGGTGATAGAAAGATCTCAGAAATCAGCCTTAGGAGGAAAGGTTTAAAGAACTGGGGCTTTTAGCTGAAGAAGAGAAGCACAATCTCCCTGGGTCATTGTGATGGTTTTTGTGACGTAAAAAGGCTGCTGCAAACCAAAAGGAAATGTCAATACTGTCTGTTGAATTTCTATTAAAAATGTATGCTGAATTCTCCTGAGTTTAAATATAGCTCAGCTAATAGAAAAGGACATTCTTCTGGGAACTGGGATCGCATACACTTAATTAATGATAATGAACACCGAGCAAAGATTTTGACTGCAAGGTATTCCAGCAACACTTAATTCAGTCTGGACATCTGTAATTTGATAAAGTGATTGCCAAACAGGGGTGGAGGGAAGGACTAATTATATATACAACAATAGCTTCTATTCCTGACTATGTTCAATATGATATCCACTATCAGATGAAACCTCTTGGAAACTTTGCTCTTTTCTTTTATTAAATCTGTCTCTTTCGTGGCTTTTAAATAAGAACTGTATTATTCATTTTGAAATAGCATGTCCAGTAAATGAACTCGTATTTTTCTTTAGGTCTTAAATTCAATCTGTTATGAATTAATTTGCAGTTTTGACTGGCTTGAGCAATATGAGGCAATGTTTTGGTAGGTAGGTTGTTTTTCTGCCTGTCTGTACCCCTGCAGATGTTGATAGATAAATCAGGGTGTGGAGTATCTGTCCTCATCAAACAAGTGAAATGGTGAGGACAGGCAGCAGCTGTGCTGAGTACTTTGGGGAATGGTGGGTAATGCTTCTCTCTAGATATCTATCATAGAATCCCAGAATAGTTTGGGTTGGAAGGTTCCTTAAAAATCATCTCATTCCAACCCCCTCCCATGGGCAGGGACACCCTCCACTATCCCAGATTGCTCCAAGTCCTGTCCATTCTGGCCTTGAACACTTCCTGGAGTTGGGAAGCCACAGCTTCTCTGGGCAAACCTGTTCCAGTGTCTCACCACCCTCACAGTAAAGCATTTCTTCCTGATATTTAATCTAAACCTACTCACCTTCAGGTTAAAGCCATTAAGCCTTTATGAGTGCAAGGTCTTCACCAAGGATGCAGCCAAAGCCACCAGGAGTATGAGATCATGTGAGATAAAGAAACATCCTTGACTGGTGTAAGGCTATTATCTGTAATGAAATGAAAAGGAGTGTGAATTATGGACCTGCTGCCCAAATCCTGCTCAGCTGGTGTCAGCAGAGGAGACCCTCGTGGTGCCCAGTCTCAAGAGCTCATTGCCATTCTAGGATGCATTTGGGGGTGTCCAACACCTTCTGATCAAGGAGGAGCATGTTCAAGCTGTTGCCCAAACCTTTGATAGCCTCACTGGACAAGTGGCATGTCATGGCTGCAAGTGGTGGCACAGGCAAGAGATTCATAAAATCATAGAATCATAGAAGGGCTTGGGTTGGAAGGGACTATTAAAGACCATGTAGTTCAAGCTCTCATGCCATGGGAGGGGACACCTTCCTCTAGATTCCTTGGATGCTTGGACAGCTTTGCTGCCAGCTCTTCAGGGGAAGCCAGGAGAACTCCACAAGGTGGCATTCCTTGGGTGGGTAAACTGTGGCAGATGAATGCTGTTGAGAAATCATTACAAAAAAAAAATTAACACAACTGAGTGTCAGCTTTCTGCCAGTGAGCTGTTGGATCCCATTTCTGAATCTGTTCTCAGCTGCCACAGCCAGAAGCACCCTGAGGTGTGCTTAACCCTAGATGTGTGCAGAAAAATTACCTCTCTCAGGTGCTTTTCTCCCCCTTTGCTGGAGGACTTCACTCGCTGAGATAAAACAGCATAGAGAGAAGAGTCCAGGCCCTCCTGCATCCCACATGGCCAGGCACAACAGCGCTGCTGTGCTCTGGCTTTCGTTTGCCAGTGGCAGTGGAGAGGAGTTGACAGAGCCTTGGCCACATCTGCCTCCTCCTCCACCCATTCTTCATCTCCAGGAGCTGGGACTTCCTGTGGTTTGGCAGGAGTTCTGTAAACATGCTCCCCAAAGTGCCTCCCCCCTCCCGCCCCGCCACCGCCTCACGCTCTTGCAAGAGGAAACACCGCAGCCGGGAATGTGGAAGGGGATTTCCATGGCTTTAATGAGGTCGGCCTCCTTCTCCAATCCATGGGATTCCTCCTGCCGGCCCGGTCAGCCCTCAGGGAGATCCTGCCCCACTTGGAGTAGGGTTGGGACAGTGCCCAGACGGCACCAGGGGTGGTGCCCAGCGTGGGGCTGGCTCAGCTGGCTCCCTCCCAGCTTTCCAGCCTCACGGCCACCTTCCCAGGGTTTTGGTTCCCCTCCTTTAGCAAGGGAACAGGAGGGTGAACAGTCCTTGGAGGAGAGGGCGTGTGAAGGAGACTTTGAGCCAGGAAAATGGGGATGCAGAGCACCCTGGCTGCCCTACAACATGGGGCTGTTCCCTGTACCTCTGTGCCGTGTCTGGCTCCAGTCTCCTCTGGGGACCCATGTCCCGGCCATGGATATGTGTGTGGCACAGAACATCTAAATGCCACACAGCTGTGCTCTCTTCTTGCTAAATTAGGGGTGCATCCCAGTGGGGGCTCATTTCCAAACCCTTCAGCCCCCCACCAAGGCTGCCCAGGCATGGGCAGTGCTGGCTGGCACAGGTCACGGACAGTACAGGGTTAAACATCTGCATCTTGGACCATCTCCTGAGTCCAAAGACCGACCCCTGTCCTGCAAGGCTGTGAGGGCATGGATACTGCTCCCATCTCACCTCTTCCAGGCTGAGGTGTCAGGTCTAGGCTGTGGGCATTTCTCCTGGCACTGCAGGTGCCTCCTCAGTGTGGTATCCTGAGATCCCCCAGCTTGAATCACCACTCCTGGGGTGAGGGGGGGAATGGGCTGTTGCTTTCCCATGTGGGTACCAGGATAGGGGGACAGGCAGTAAATGCAGTGCATGGGTGACATCTAATGTCGTATTGGGGTAACACATGCTGGGTTTTCCAAATTATCCTGCTAATTAATTGTAGGGGTTTTGGAGCGAACAGGATGATCAGGCCCATCTGGCTCTAAAGGGGCACCTTCTTTCCCAGGGGTTTGTAAGTTTAAGCCCTCCCAGTTTCAAAGCATTTTGGGAAGTTTAAAAGAGACTTGAAAGGCTTTATGCTTAAAATATTAATCTATAAATTACTTTGTACTTGGAAAGCAGAGGTTGTACTTTGAAATCAAACATTTTAGAGTATTGTAAGGGAAATTGCAAGATTGAAGATCGTTTACTTGATTATATCCACTTTTCAGACACTAAGACTCGACTTTTTGCCTTGCTTTGTGAGGGTATGTACATGAATGCATATATACATATATAAATATTTAACTTGAGAAACTGTTGCCAGAGAGGAAAGAACTGTGAAAGAAGATTCCTTCACACTCTCTCTTCCTGTGGGAATAGCTCCTTGTCTTTACTGCTACCACCTTGGAATATGTCCAGGCCTAGGACTATTCCCATCTCCCTGCTTTGTTAGGTCTTTACAGATAGACAGCAATCAGCAAATCTATTTCCCTTCATTTGTCTAATTGGGGAGTGCAATTAAATTTGAGCTCAGTTTCCCAGCCTGCCCTTGGCCTGAGTGTGGCTGTTCCTCTTCCAAACCTGAAGAAAGCCTTTTATCAGCCTGCAGGCTCCAGTGGTGCTGTGGCCATGGGGGATGCCCACCTCTGGAGCATCCTTTGGGAAAATCCCTGCAGAGAATTGATCTCTGCAGATTGCAAACAACAGCAGGTTCTGGACCCTGCAGTAATTTCGTAGAATCATAAAATAATTTGGGCTGGAAGGGACCTTAAAGATCATTTAATTACAATCCGCCTGCCATGGGATCAACAATTCCTAGTGGATATTGACCCCAGCAGCCTCTCCTGTTGTGAAAACTGAGGATGACAGAGAAGTTGTTGCTCTCCCAGGCAGAGAAATGTTTATTTGGACACATCCTAGTTTGGATCCTCTACTTTGTAAAACCTCCTCATGAAAGGCCTGTCTGCACCAGAAGTTCCTCTTCCACAGATGAATTTGGTGTCCCTATCTCTGATTCTTCCACAAACCATTCCCAGTTTTTGGGCAGATTTTTGACCAGAAGGTACAGGGAAAGCTTTGACTTGTGCTCCTTAGGTTAAGTTCTTCCTTCTCCTTCCCTGCTTTGAAAACCAGTTGCTTTTCCCCATTCTTCCTGCACCAGCCTGGCCCCATTCCCAGTTTCCTGCTCCCAGGGCACAGCTCCAGGTGCTGCACCAGAGCCACCACAATGCTGGTGTGACCACGTTGGATTTGCAGGGCAAATCAAAGGGTGAATGGGGATGTACAGCTTAACCTAGGCACTTCAGCAGCCTGGAATAGCAGCAATAACTTTTCTTTCCCTTTTCCCCAGTAGGCCACGTTGTGAGGCAGGCTGGAGGAGAGCTAAATTAATTTGTTAATGTTTATATTTTCAGAACCTGCCGCAGTGCCTTGAGGAGTCACTTACAGCCCCATCGGTGGCTCATTGATGCCGTGGCTCATCGAGTCCAGGAAAACAAGCACCACCAGGACCAAAGCAAACCCCAACTGCTCCTCTCCTGCATAATGACAGTAATTAGTGCTGGCTGGCACTTTGCAAGCATTAGTTAATTACTCCTTAGAGCTTCCTCCGGGAGGAGAGTTGCTATTTTTAATGAGTTTTACACTGAGAGAAACTGAGGCAGCAGGCTGAAGGTTATTGAAGGAGGGAGGGAGAAGGGGACAGAGGCCAGCTCTGTGGCTGCAGCCCTGAAAATGCCCAAAGCTGCTCCCTTTGCCCCTCAGTCTGCTGAGACACGTTTGACTTGCACAATCCAATCACATAATTCCTAATGCCAGAAAGTTTGTTTGGATTGGAAACAGCATTTTTTAATTTCAAAATGGGCCATTTGCATCAACCCACCAAACAAAACTTTTTTTTTTCTTTTTTTTCCTTTTTTTTCCCCTTTTTTTCCCCCCTCCAAACTGGCCATTTTTGGAAAATGAAAATCAAGGGTATTTTTGGCTTTCCCATTGCTGCTCTCTTATTCTGTCTTTTCAAGGCAAAACTGAATAAATTGAGAGAAGGACACAACTAAAAATGCCCAAGTGCACATACACAAAAAAAGATCTATAAATGTTTCATGTGCAGAAGGTCATTGAGATGCAAACCTCTGTTCTCCCAAAGCCTACAGACTGAAATCAGCTATAAAGTTGCTTAATTCTTCCCTGATGATTTTTACAGCTTCAATATTTTGAAATACAAGGTTGGNTTAGCTGTCCAAAGGAAACTGAACCTTTGAGACACCCAGTAAATGGCTCCAGAAGAAGGTGTTGTGTTTTTTTTTTTTTTTTTTTTTTTTTTTTTTTTTTTTTTTTTTTGCAAGCCAGTCATTTATTGCTTCTTATCTGGGTTTATTCATTCAGCTTTTTACTGCCCCATAAAGTCTCTTAGATGCTGGAAAGGAAAGATATCTGGTAGATTTGTCTGGGTAAGTGAAGAAAATAGAAGTATTCCTGCTTTGTAAAGATGCCAAGCACAGTGCTGTTGTGTAATTTTATTGTTAGTTTTGCAATAGATGAGGGTTTTTTTTTCTGCTACATCCAACTCCTAGGGCCTCCAAACCCATTATATTCTCAGGTTTCATGATCAAAAATAAGTTCTAGCTGAGGAATAGAAGCTGGAAATACAGCAGAAATCCAAGGGTGAGACACCAAGGTTGTTGCTGCTGCTGTTTCTGTTATTATTATTCATAAATGTCAAATTCTCTTGTGGTTTTCAAGCGAGGCATGTGGGTTTTAAGGCCTGACTCAGGATTTTTCAGTGTCTGGGGCTGACTGGAATGCCAGTCACCATGGTGGGAGCAGTCAGCACAACCAAGCACAGGTTTTAGCTTCCATCAGTTAATTTTTTTCTTGACCCATATGCTGATAAATATGACATTGCAGATCATTAATAAAACATGTAAATCCTAGGATTCATATAAATCTGAAAATTTTCTACTGCTGTGGGTTTGTTTATGAACAGGCAGCCTTAAATAGGGCTGCTTCTTATTTCCAAAAGTATGAAAGATTTTCCATAAAATTAGGTTTTTTGGTTAATTAATAGGCATTTTGCTGAAATTCTTGTATGTGCTGCACCCCCATCAGGCAAATATACTTGAGCTTCAGTGTACATGTTTGTCTTTTTGCTTTCTCCCTTCTGTGGTCTTCATGTCTCTGGTGCACAAATGTCTGTCAAAATCCTGGAATCAGACATCTGCCTCCCTGAGGAAATCCAAGGCCAAGCAGTTGTTCAATTTTCTTGTAAATGACCCATCTCTTTTCAGACCTGAACATCTTCATGGTACAGCCCCAGATCATGACTTTAGCCCTGAATTCTCTGAGTTGACATCATGGGGAGTTTGGAAGGTCCTGTTTGTGCTGGTAAAACCCAGGGAAAACAAGGAAGATGCAGAGCCATCCCACTGGAGAGCAGGCACACCCTGGTTCTTGAGAGATGGTGCTTCTCCAGCTTTGAAAACATCCTGGCTCTTTTGCTCCTTCTCCCCCCTCACCCATTCAAGCTTCTTGCTGGAATTGAAGTAGTTTTCCCATTTGTCCCAAGTGCTTTGGTATCTGCCTGTCCAGGGCTCAGCTGGGAAGAGGTCCCAGCTCATGGCTGGGATGTGATGGATGAATCCTGTCTGCCTTCATCCTCAGCCAACACCACCACTGTACCTCTCTGGGGTGCCAGCACTCCTCCCTGGACACTCCTCCCTCTGTGCATTCCCAGATTTCCGAGACCTTTGCTTCTTGCTGATGCCAGTTTTTAGGAGCATGGTCCTGATGGGGACAGTCACCATTCATCTGCTGAGCAGGTGAGTTCAGACCAGGAGGGTTGGAAGGAGCTGCTGGGATGCTCTGCAGTGGAGGAACATCTGTGAGGCCCTGCTGTCTGAACCTTTTCCTACTCCCAGGCCTGAGCTGCAGGGCTGTTGGGGGGAAAATATCACTTTTCTGCCTTAAATGTTTTCTTTTCTTGTGCATGAACAGAGGTTGCAGGTTTCCAAGCTGTTGTTGTCTGTACAGACAAGTGTATTTACACGGGCAGGTAGTGATAGAACAAGGGGGAATGGTTTTAGACTGAAAGAGGAGAGATTTAGATTAGCTTTGAGGAAGAAATTCTTTCCTGTGAGGGTGGTGAGGCCCTGGCACAGGTTGCCCAGAGAAACTGTGGCTGTCCCATCCCTGGGAGTGTTCAAGGCCAGGTTGAACAGGGCTTGGAACAACCTGGGATAGTGGAAGGTGTCCCTGTCCCAGGGAGTGGGGTTGGAACCAGATGGTGTTTGAAGGTCCCTTCCAACCCAAACTTTGATTCCATGACTTTCAATAAGCAGTTTAGCCTTTTGAGTGCTGTTGTTCAGACCTTCTGCACTGGGATGTCTTTGCCCCTGTCCTCTCCACTAGAAAGCCCCCCAGACTAGGCTGATCTTCCCAAGGACAAATTATGGTCCAACAAAATTCATTTCTCTCATAAAATCTCCCTCAGAAATGGTTTTAATCTTTCAGAAGATACTTGCAGCTCCTTAAGGGAGATGATCTGGGACTAAACACATCACTGAGAAGAGAGTTTGGCCTGTCAGCCGAGGGATTGCAGCTGGTTCTGACCCCTCTCCAATGCAAAAAGGTCTCATTAAAGGACCTGTGCTGGAGGGAGGAATGAATTGGCATAATGCAATTATCAGCTTACCAGGTTTCTTTAAACTAATTTCCTTCCAGCACATAAGCAGAGAGAGGTTAAAACTTTTTTTTTTTAATGTTATTTTGCAAAATTATTCTGCAATTCAGTATTTGTTTATTTTTCTCCTCCACTGTCCCAGAGACAGCACTGGTCTAGTGGAAGGTGTTCCTGCCCATGACAGAAGAGTTGGAATGAGATGACCTTTAAGGTCTTCTTCCAACACAAACTTCTCTGATTCTGTAAATAATAACTAAAGTAATGACTTTTCTTACTGCAAAAGAAGCTTGCTTCTATCTCTGTTCAGATGGAATGGCTTTTGTTGCTTTTATTTATTTTTTACACATACATTTGGGTGTAGAGATAATCCTCAGACACAATCTGTTCAATTTTTCCTTGAATATTTCTTAGTTTTTATCAGTAGGTTTCTCACAGGCTGCTGAATGTAAATCAGAATTCCCCAGAGCACTTTTTTTTTTTTTTTGTTATCTCCAAGAAATAAGAAACAATCCCTTGATATGGAAATCCAGGTATCTTGTTAGAGATAAGGACAACTCTCAAAGAAATAATTTCCTTATTTATTTTAGGTGAAAAATAAGACTAACAAAAGAAAAAAAAACCCCAACAAAACAAAAGGAAAAAACCCAACTGTGTACAACAGACAGGGTTTGGGCTATAAAATGAGGATGCCAGTACATAATGTTAAGTCTCATTTATGGGTTGCCCTAGTGAATCTGCAAGGTGGTGTTTTTTTGTCTCCACAGCCCTATTTCAGAGGTGTACTGGGGGTTTGCAGGTTATGGCTGGAGCGTTGTGTATCAGACAGACTGAGGCTGTGCTCCCGTGTAGGTGAAACCACAGCCCAGGGTTGTCCCCGGAGCAGGTTCAGGGATTCAGCGATTCCAGTGATGTGTTTTGGAAGGGGGACAGAGTTTGGCAGGCAGGCGCTGGCCCCGTGCCCGGGCTGGGGCTGGCTGGACGTCAGCAGCTTTGGTTCAGGGAGGAAGGTCGTGTGAAACTGCTCTGCCCACCCTCGCTGCCGTCTGCGGCCGGACCCAAGGACCCGGAGCCAAGGGCAGAGCCTCACCCGAGCCGTGCCCGGGATTTACATCCTCCCCTGGGAGCCTGCTCCGTGCAGGGATTGCTGCTGGTGCCCGGGGTGTGTGAGCTCTCACCCCACAGAGCACGGGCAGAGCTGCTTTAGGGGACAGCCTTGGCTGAGCACCTCTCTGGGGCATGGGGGCTCTCAGGGTGGTCCTGCAGAGCCTTGCCTTCCCCAGGAGGATCTTTCCCCTTCCAGTTTCACAGCAGTGTGTGGGACCCTGCTGGTTTGATTTCCATTTTCACCTGTTTTCCAGTAGGTTCCATTACTGACCCACCAGGCACGGCCTCCTTTTGCTCCTTTGGCGGGTGTTGGTGGTCATGGCTCAGAGGATTTGAGGGATGGAGAAAGGCACAGCAGCTGTAGGATGGATTTGATGAGTAGCATACAAGGGATGCTTGCTAAAGTTTCTCTGTGCTTGTGAAGCTCATTGGACATTTCAAGAGAAGAAATATGGGAAGTGTGTAGCCATCCATCATCCTTTGGTGAATTTTGGCTACCCGGCAGTGCACGGTCTTGCCTTTTCCTGAGATGAAGCTGAAAAAATACCATCTCTTTCCCCCATGATAGTTCTATTTATTTATTTATTTACTCACTACCCCCAGTTTATTGCCCAGTAAGAGGGAAAATACTCTCCTTTTCCTCTTTTAATTAGCCAAATTAACTTTGTTTGCCAAATAAGCATTTGCAATGAAATTGCAAACTACCTTTGATATAAATGTCCACACCAAAAAGCTTATCTATGACCTGATAAAAGAGATTAAAATGTCAGTGTGATTGTTGTTTTTGTCATGTAAGGGAAGATGTTTGGCATCTCTTTTTGGGAGATAAACAGTGGGAGACACCGAGATCATCCCCTCAAAGTGTGAGGTTGATCTAACTCTCAGGAATCTCCATTCTTTCCCAGGTTGTTTTCCTGCTCTTGCAGTCAACAGAGCTTGGATAAATCTCTGTGTCAGGCTGGTAGGATGGAGATATCAAACTCTGGGAGCTGGACCTGAGGTCTTGGAGATCCGGGCTGTCCTCCCAGTGTGGAGCAGTGGGGAGTCAGCTGAGGGGGGCTGCTGGGTGATCCCACCCCACTGCTTGGCATCAGTGAGCCACTCACAGTCAGGAATTTCCCTTCTCTCTCTTCTCTCTGCTCCCCACCTCCCCCATTTGAAAAAAATTGCCAAGTTTCAGCAGATTCATGTGGATGAATGCTGGAGCTGTGGGATCATCTCTGAAGACTGAGCTTTTATAGATGGCTTTTTTGGTTTTCTGGCTCAGATCTCTGGGCTCTGTCCCCTCCTTGAGCTTTTTCATGAAAGATTCTTAACTGTTTTTCTTCTTTTTATTGGAAGTTCACTACATACCATAAGTTTCTGAGCCATGAGAGGTTCACAGGCAGGCAGAAAAGCTGCCAGCCACAAACCCCTGAGCTCCAGATCCTGCCCCTCTGAGCTCCCAGCAGTCCCTTTCCTTGCCACCATTTCCCTCTGTATATGATGGAGATAAGATTTTTTTTCTTCTGGTAATTTTTTACCTGTCAATAAAGTGGATTTTGGCATCACTACAGCCATAGAACTGATAATTTTTCACTTGTGTTATAAGACAAAAAGATTTCCAGAGGGAGGGGTTAATTCACACGCCAGCACATTGGAAAAACTTCTTCCTGCCAGGAACTGTTTTTTCCCAAGACAGAGAAATTCAACAATACCAGACCTTTGATTTCAAGTTGGTTTTTCTTTTTTTTTTTTTTTTTTCATATCTATTACCAGCATTCCCTCAAGTTGACCTTAACCTCCAGCATAACCTGGCAGTGACCTGGTTTTCATGTCACTGGTGCCCATTTGATGCTGACTGTGCAAATCACGTGGTCATCTTTTCTAAGATAGAAGAGAAATATGGTTTTTTATGCTCTGACTTGTCCCCCACTGTGCTGGGAGGCCATGCTGGGTATCCTGAACTGCTCTGTGAAGCAAGGAAGTGAGAGCAATTACTTCAGCCATATCCTTGGGACCTGCTCAGCCTTTTGAATCCCAGAGGTAGTTTCCAAACCCTTCCTCTTGAGGGTCCTGACTCCCCATTTCTTGCTCTGCAGTTATTTCTGTCATATCAGAGCTCTGGACACTGCCCAGGATCAGAAGAATGGTGGTTTAATCACATTTTTTGCTGGTGAAAATATAGTAGAGGATTTGTTTCAATTTTTAAGTGAAGGCACACAGGTTCCTTGCGTAGTCATTCTCCTTTAATTCCGGAGGCAGGGTTGAAGAGGAAATGGCATATTGACTCACAAACCAGCTTATTGCCATTTCTTTCTGTGCTTTGTGAAATAATATCTTCAGTTTGCTCTGTAAGAACCAAACCAGCCTCATCTTCTGTGCTATCAGTTCCTCAAACCCTTCCCCAAACTAACTTTCCATAGTTCTTTAACAATGTGAGTAGTGCTTAGTTTAGGCTTTTTAATATTTTTCAGCCCAGTCAGCCCCAGAGACTGCACATAAGATCACAATACAGAAGTTAAACCCACTTCTTAGTCCTGCTTAATTCTTCATGCACCTTAGGATTTATTTAGCCTTCACAGAGGCTTGGCCTTCCCAGACACAGGAATTCCCTGTTACAGGAATGGCCCAGATTCCTGTGTCCTTGTCCTCCTTGAAGAAGTGAGCAGAATTATGTTTAATAGTTCTTTTAACATTCAGGAGTTTTACAAATGTGTTTTCGGCAGCTGTAGCAGACACAGGGAGGTGGGGCCAGACAGGTGCCAAGTCAGGTACAAACACAGCACTGATGGGAGGAAATAGGAAGGAAATGACCACGAGGAGGTGAGCAATGATGGGAAATTGTATTTTAAATGATCTTGAAACCTTTGTACCACCCCTCTTCCTTCTCACTGCAGGGCAGGGAATGGATGTAAAAGGAAGGACATGAAAGACACTTTCTAAACTTGTATTTGACACTTGATTTGCTTTAGACAGTGTGAACACCAGAGACTCCATGGACAAAGATTTCACCTCAGGACAGGAAGCAGAAGCTGTCTGAGATACTGCAACACTTAAGGAATGTCTTTATTCTGCAAAACTGAAATAAAATCTGACATCATAGTTTCCTCTAACTCTAGCACAGTGATGCAATTCTATCTTCAAATAAATGTATTATTTCCTGCTTTAACCTTGTCAAGGGATGGAGCTAGTTCATATTTTATGCCATATCTAAGGGTCTGGGAATTCTTTGAGCAGGGCTCTGGTGCTTTATTTGTTCTCTGCTAAGTGAGAGGGATGCCACATTGCAAAGGGTGCCAACACTGGTGTCCACACAAGATCTGTAGCAGGACTTGGTGTGTCATGTCAGAGCAAGAAATGTCTTTAGATAACTTGCAACAGTTCAGAGAACTCAAGAGTCTCATGTCTGTCAGTAGTTTCCAGGTTTATAGGTGTCGCTCTTTTTCAGGTGTTCAGGATGAGGCACCATCAACACCTCAGCATATTCCACAAAACACTGAGTTGGACTTGATCCTTGTAGGTCCCTTCCAACACAGTCATCCCTGGGAGTGCTCAAGTCCAGTTTGGATGGGGCATGGAGCAACCTGGGCTAGTAAAATGAGTCCTCTCCAGGAGCACAGGTCCTCTGTCCACTCCATGTTAGCATGTATCTGCATTGAATCTGAGAGGATTCTCAAAGGGGTCCCATTCTGTCCCAGTAAAGCCAGTGCTGCCTGCTCAATTATGCACCTACAACATTATTCAGAACACGTGGCACCCTTCAAAACACAATATTAGAGCCCTGCTTTATCATTTCATGAAGATTCATTTTCAGAGGGTTATACAAACACTGTTTAAATTAGAAATCACATCCACTTTTTATGCCTCAGGATTCATAATAAGAACAACGAGACTTCCCAGGCACAAATAAAGAAGTGAGTGAATTTCTCATCATGAAATTACCACTGAGGTTATTATTGACTAGATTTTGTTTTTTTCCTGATCGTTAATGTCGTTCTGCTTCTCTGGATGGCTTATTGGCAAGGAGCAGAGTGAGCATCCCATGCAGCAAACAGAGGCGAGAGGCAATCTAAATGTAAAATTAGTTAAGTGCTGTGGTGCTATTTAATGCACTCTTGCAAGCTCAAAATGTCAGATAGGAATTTTTCTTAGAGAAAACAAAAACTGACCCAAAAGGATGGGTTTTTTTTTTACCAGCATTATACCTCATGAGATCATTTACATTGACACTGGGTATGATTTCTTTTTGGAAGCATTTTATTGAGGTTTTTTTTGCTAGTACAAATTACAGCACAGAGGTGGGATTCATTTGCCAAATGAAGATGCCCAATGCTATCTGACATGCCTGGCAGCATCCAAAACTCTCCATGGGCAAGACAGCCCAGAACTTGAGTGACTGACCTCTTCCCAGATCAATAGCTCAAAGGCATCTGTGTTAGAGTGAATCTTTCTCCAGCTGACTCTGCTCACTACAGAAAGGACTTGATTTTCTGGACTTCTAGGGCAATTTCACATGGCCTATGATACCCAAAATGCCTGGGAGTGGCAGAGGGACACTGGAGGCCTTTGTTCTAAGCACCTGAGTGCTGCCTGTGCTCGGCCTTGATTTTAATGGGGGACCAAACACAATCACACAGCCAACACTTACATGTGGATCTCCTGAATTCAGAGCACTGCCGATGATGTCAGCCTAGAAAGGCTCCAATCCAGCCTGTATTTGATAGATCCTCATCCAAACCCATGTGCAGTCATCAAAGGTCTGTTCATGAGGCTGATTCAGCACGTGTGTGAGTCCAACCCCTAACACCATTCTCATCACTTACATGAATGCTGGGATACAAATGACATGGACTGAGGAGGGACAAGTGAGAGAAAAATGAGGGAAAAGTGAGGGAAAAGTGCAACCTCTGGGGAGGTACCTGAGCTTGGATTTCTGGAATCACAATGTGTCTGCTTTGTCTGGGCTGCAGACAGTCTGACAATCACTGATGTAAACTTGGCTGGATCATGTTGTTAGGGATGGAGTGAAGCACTTAAACAGGCTTTAACCTCTCCCAGTTCCATTATCAGATAAATCTGCAGCAGAACTGGAGTTTGTTACTGGGACTGGATGGAAGGCTGGAGGGAGAAATTTTTTTTGCATGAAACAAGCAAGTGAAACTTCCAGGCTTTCACTATCCATTAGTTTAATCATTAGGTGATAACAGTAGTTAAAAGGCATTGCTATTAAGGAAGGTCTCGTTAATCATTTTGATAACAACGAGAAATGCATATTTATCTCAGTGGCAATGAGATGTAAATTAGAGGAATTCTCCTCTTTCACCCCACTCACAGACACTTGAGTTTTCCCTTAATTACTTGCAAATAACAGCTTATTCAATTAAGCAGCAGAGCAGAACATAACCTCCTTCTTGCCTTCTTAGGCTTTCTCTTGGTTCTTTATGTGTGGTACCAGAGATAAGTGAAGACCTTTCTCCTTACAGCAGCCTTCTGGGTCAGCAGCATTAGCTTCGTTTTATAGAGGCAGATCTGAAGGACACAGGGAGATCAAACAACATTCTCAGAGCCGCAGAGGGAATGGGAGGTGTCAGGGAGACCTGAACCTGCTTCTCAGAGGGCTGACACTGCTTGTCAAATCAACAGCAGGATTTTTGCTTCCTTTATAATCTGCAAAGTGATGATAACAGGCTTCTCTGCATGGAGATTGGAAATTCCTGGAGGTGGAAGTGGTAGAAGCAGAGTTTTCCCCTGCTTTTTCTTGATTGAAAGGAAAATCGATGTCAGTATAGGCTATGGAGTGATGTTGTGCCAAGCTGTTCCACTGTTGTCCCACCCACTTAGTACATCTGTCATGGGCAGAGTTTCACTGCTGACTGAGCATGCAGTAGCCAGGAATGCAGTGCAAATGACAGCAGCCTGCTTGTCTAACCCTGTCTGACTAAACCTGAAAAAATCCACCTTTGTCAACCCCTGAGCTATTTGCTATGTGTCCTGGGGTTGAAAGAAGTTCACACCCTGGTGCAGAGCACCCTGCCCTTTGCTGTGGCTAGGTGGGTGTCTGAGTCCCCTGAGGGTGCCTCACCTCTTCCTGAAAGAAGGAGCTGGAAGGAGACTCCAGATATTGGGTGCACATTGTCATTCCAGGGTAGAAACCTCCCTGCAGTGTATCAGGCTCTCTTGTACTGCTGAGGGTTGAAAAATGTGGGTTTTTCACATGTATCTGTAGAGTTGGAAGTGCTCCAAGGGTAGTCCATAGGCAGGACAGGACACAACCCCAAGCCTGCCAGAGTTCAAGGGGTATTTGGACTATGCTTTCAAGCTCATGGTGGGATTGTTGGGGCTGTCTGATGCAGGGCCAAGAGCTGGACTCAATGATCTTTGTGGGACTCTTACAACTCAGGATATTCTATGATTTGATGACATCAGGGGCTTGGGCCAACATCAGTTTTCTGGGCTGCAAAAGAGAGTCCCAGCAGCCGCCCAAAGGGTTTGGGTTGTCCACTCTCTGCTGATCTCCTACAGTGTCCAAGGAGCCAGATAGCCTGGGAGGTCCTGGCAGCTCAGCACTGCTGCAGGGCCAGGGATGCACACGAGAGCCTTTTCTGGGCTGTGTGGGACCCAGCTGAAGCCTGGCAGCTGTGAGTTGGTCATGCCTGTCCTAACAATGCCTGTGCAAAGCTATTGTCTGCCAGGGCACACACCATCAAATCCCTTTTTCTATTTGCAGTTCTCTGGGTTCATGCCATGTGTTTGAAAGTCATTTTCCCAGAGCAGGCTGACAAATATGAAAAGCCAAATGCCCCTCTGCTTGCAGAATGGTAGGAAAAGCCTAAAATCTTCCTTGCCTCTTCCTTGCTATTCAGTGCAAGAGCAGATGGATGGAGTGTGTAATTCCATAGGGATGCAGCTGTAATTTCATGTGAACTAACACCCAGTTGTTAAATCAGCTACTAGAGAGGAAAAATAATCCTTCAAACTGGTTTTAACAGACACCTGGCCCCTCTGCTTTTGCTTGTTTTCCTGCTACCAAGATGCCTCACCACTTCTGTGTGTGCAATTCAAGATGAAAAGAGCATTGAGCATTTCCTGGCATGGTCTGGGTGGATGGATGTAGAAGAGCTATGGTAAGGCAGGATGTTCTTGGAGCTGGAGTTTTTCTTGGATGTGAGCCCAGGATTTTTTGGATTGGGGGCCAATTTTACTGAAAGGTTCATGAACTCCTGAGGACTGGGCCCAGATTTCCTCTGTCAAATCTCCACACAGCTCTACTGGGACAGACTGGAGCATACCATAGCTGCAACCATTCCACGAGAAATTTTGGCCCTGCAGAGTTCAGCTTTGTTGTGTTTGGTCATGATTTCTGCAGGTGAGACAGGAGGTCAGCACCCTGGGGAAAGGGGCTGCAGTGCTCAGTTTAACTGGGAACCGTGTGCTTTACAGTGGGGTGCTGTACATGGAGAAATTAGAAGGTCTGGGGTTTATATCCCATTATCTTCTGTGTTTCCTCAGCCATTTACTGCCATTCTTTCATCCCTTTCCCTATTCCCCTTATTGATTATGCCCACCATTCCTCCACAGTGATCATAAATTGTCTCCTCCAGAACAGACCTTTTGCTTTTACACTGTGCTGGTCTCTGTGCCGTGGAGATGCAAAGCCAGGGGTGACCCTGTTGGGACACACTGTAAGGCAAGGAGAGGCAAACCTGGTGAAATCTCATGTACTGCTAACTGAGCAAGAGTTTTATAGTAAAAAACCACCCATGAGAAACTGTTTTGGGGAAGCCTGACTGCTTTATACCAAAATAGACTGGGATTGACGTGATGTTTACTCATCCAGGGATAATCAGGAATTAGGACCCTGGAGGTGATAGAGAAGATAAATTATATGATGGTAGGGACATTACCAGTGAGGCCTGAGTCGAAAAGTCTCTGCTTAGCCATCTTCACTGTTTTAAGGCTGCTTCAGGACCGACTTGAAAAGATAAAGAGCAACACTTTGCACACCAATCTTCTTTCTTCATTTCTCTTTGATTATCCTCCCCACTCTGCTGTCTTCCCTGTATGTCCAGTTCTAGTCCCCAGTGCACAGCTACATTTCCTGCCATCCTCCAGGTTTAACCTGAAAGCTGACATAGAATCACAGACTCGCTTAGGCTGGAAAAGACCTCCAAGATCATTGAGTCCAATCTTTGTCCATTCACCACCTTGTCAGCTAAACCACAGCACTGAGCACCACATCCAGTCATTTCTCAAGCACCTCCTGGGATGGTGGCTCCACCACCACCCTGAGCAGCTCATTCTGAAGTTTAACCACCCTTTCTGTGAGGAAATTCTTCCTGATGTGCAGCATGAAGCTCCCCTGGCACAGCTTGAGGCTGTGTCCTTTCATCCTGCTGTTGGTTTCCTTTGAGATCCTCGTGGAGATGACCCTGGTAGGCAGAGACAGAGGAATTAGAGAAGGAACAGGTAATTGCTTTGTACAGTAGCCCAGAGCACACACCTTGAGGTGCTGCAGGTAATCCTGGGGCCAGGGGGGAGGTGTTGTTCCTCCTGACCTCTATTAGCTGGAGGTGGCCACATGCCCTGAGGCGTGCACGTTTCTCAGCCTTGACAAAGCTCTGGAGAATCTGCTTTAAATCATAAATAAGAGAAGTCAGAATTTTCATGTTTCTCATGTAGAATGGGTTTCCAGAAGGCCTGAGGCACTCTGGTTTATTGGCAGATCTGTAGCGTGTTCAATTGCAGGTGAATCAGAAATGGATGTGGTTGTACAAGCTCTGTGAGGTCCAGACATCACAGCCAGAAGTCTTGTACCAATCACAGCTCTGCTTCTGCTTCTCTGGATATATTTATTCTTGGATTTTAAAAATATTTTCCCCATGCACTGTTAATTGACAAATGGAGGAAATTAAGTTACAACATTCTGGGGAATAACAACCTCACTGCTTGATTTCCATCATATGTAATGTACTTCATAATTTAGGCACATGCTGAAGTTCTTTGCCAAATTATAGCTTTTCTGAGCAAAGAAAGTACAGTTTTCCACACTTTTGCTGTAATGTGCTTCCTTGCTGGTAATACTGCTTTGACAAATGCACCTTTCTGCTTACACTGATTTGATTCATTTTACACTCAAGTTCTAACTGTGTTGGAAGAAATTGCTCATAATTTTGATAAACTTATCAAGGAATTTTCTTCCAATAGAGTTACATTTTTAGGCAACTCCAGGTGATCTATTGTCCTAAGTTCCCTGGACCCCTACCCTACTGCAGGGCAGTGGAATTTGAATAATTACACTGTGTGTGAATGTACTTGCTGTGGAGCTGGCAGTAAATATTACTTTTTTACCCCATCTTTCTTTTCCTTCTTGGGAATAAAGAGATTTTTCTTAAGTACATTATACCTTTCCCATGTTAACTTTTTGTTAATCATGTAAGCCATTATATTTTGAACACATGACTCAGTGCCTTGCTAGGCTTGTGTCTTCGTGAAAGAGCCATTTATCAAAAAAAGTGCTTTTAGGAGAGAGAGCTTTTTCACTGAAATGAAGATTATCCTATTGTTTGACAGATCCCATTGAGATCATCTACTGAACCCAATCAAGGACCTTTGCAATGATGTGAAATGGTAATAATGAGGCAAGGTTCTGTTTTCCTGACTCAGCCAAGGGGATATAATTAAGTGAACATCAAAACTAATTCTAAAAGTGCTGTCTAATAATGTGGCCTATTTTGCTTTTACAGGCTCAGTTGATTCCATTCTCTTATGGTGTGACATTTCAGTGTAAATGTTAGTATCTGAATTTAAAACAAAACTGGTGGGTTTTTTCCCAGTTTCCAGTTTCTTTTTTTGTTGTTGTTTGGTTTGGTTTTGGTTTTTTGTTTTTGTTTTTCTCTCCCTCCCAGGTAGTTACTTAGTATTAGAAACTCCATATATTGACATCATCACAAGGGACTGCGTTTTTGGTAAAGATTTAGGGTAATTTGGTGGCAGGCTGGCTGTACAATGTCCTTTCCATGATACTGACTGCTCCAGTTCATCTGCAGCACTTCCCTGAGCATGTGGATAAACACATCCACCAACCCTGTCTTGGATATATTCCTCTTCCTGCTTTATATTCCTCCACTTATGCTTGGACAGAGCTTTAAGCCAACTCTTATTGGGTGTTTGTTTTCAACCTCTATTGGCTGATGTCATTCTTTCTTGCTCAATAAACCCTTCTTTCAAAAGCCAATAAATATTTCATGGTTTGACTTGTCAAGGTCACCTTCTTTCCGCTTTTCTTCTCTGTCACTTTTTAATTGTCACTTTTATGCCCATGTCCATGCTTGTCCAGCATCTGTAGCACCACCCTGGTCTTAATCTCTCCTCTCTGCTTGCCTGGAATGAGGATCAGCTGGTGGCTGTGTTAGGTGGGAATTATATCCAGAGAATCCTAGAATGGCTTGGTTGGAAGAGACCTTCAATTTTATCTTGTTCCAACCCCCCTGCCATGGGCAGGGACACCTTCCACTATCCCAGGCTGCTCCAAGCCCCATCCAGCCTGGCCTTGGACACTTCCAGGGATGGGGAAGCCACAGCTTCTCTGAGAAGCCTGTGCCAGAGCCTCACCACCATCACAGGGAAGAATTTCTTCCAGATACCCAATCTAAACTCCCTCTCCTTGAGCTTAAGATCATTACCCCTTGTCCTGTTACTATAGGAAGGGGTAGTAAAAAATCTCTCTCCAGCCGTCTTGTAAATAAATTCTTCTTATAATTAAATTCTATCTTTTGCTGTCCCTATTACTTTTCTGAATATTTTTTACCACGGCTTCATAGAGAAAATAAGTTATGAAGAATACAAGGAAGTTGTGAGTGCAATGCATAAATTTTTGCCAATTTGTTTTCAGGTGGGCAAAACAGTTTGATGTCTAAAGCAAGCCAAGGGTTTAATAATGTGTACAACTGTCAGTTGAGAGCAGTGAAGGAAAAGAGAAGAGATGGTGGCTGCCCCATCCCTGGAAACTTTCAGGTTTAGACTGGACAGGGCTCTGAGCAACTTGATGTGGTTGAAGGTGTCCCTGATCATGGCAGGAGGGTTGGACTTGATGACCTTTAAAGGTCCCTTCTAACCCCAAATTTTCCAAGATTCAGTGATTTATGGCTTGGCTTGCTGCATTACCATGGGATGGCCTGGCATCCCACCACAAGCAGTGAGTTAGAGGAAACAATTTGCCTTCCCTTCAGGAATAAAGTGAGAGAACACACTAAAATCTGCTTTTGTGTCTGATAGTTTTTAGTGGGAGAAAGCAGCTCCATTCCTGGTGCTTGGATGGCAGTGTAGCAGTTCATGCCCTTAGTGCTGGGCTTCTGTTTCAGCCCCAAGAAGGTTTTTGTTCTGCAGCACAGCAAGGTCATTAATCAACGAATCAGTAAAGGCACCATGAAATCACTCCAGTGATGCCTGAAATGAAGAATTTTTGAAGGCAATAACATTGCTGAGACTGGAACATTGGCAGGGAGGTGCTTCCCAGGGACAGGGTTTGTGTGAAGGGGGTGGCAGCACTGCCCTTTGCTGGTTTAGGTGGTCACAGTCACTGACCTTTGCTACTCCTGCTGCTGCAGGAGGGAAGAACTTGGAGGTCCCATTTGGGATCTCCAAACTGTGAGCTCAGAGGCTCCACTACAGCAGTGGCTGCAATGACTTCTCTGACCTCCTCCCACCACCATGTCCTGAGCTCCTGAGAGTTAATGAAGAAGGAGATAATGCCCCCTTTAGTGCTTGGGTCAAGCTGAAGAAGCATTTGAGTACTGCTTCTTTTGTAGAGCAATTGCCTCAGAGCTATTTTGTTGTTTGTTTGTTTTTTCCCTCCCAGAACAGATACTCAAGAAGGGTTAATCCTCGTCTCCACTGATGCTCTGTACCTCCTTGCTGCCTCTGCCACTTTGCTCCCATCAAGGATGCTCTGCTCTGCCAAGACTTGTCATACCTATGAGGGAGCCTAAAATTTCCAGGTGGGCTCTGCATTTCCCGGTTTGGGAGGTTTGAGAGGTTTCCTGGCTGAGCAGGAGAGGGCAGCAAAACATAGAAATTGAGAGAGAGGGAAGGAAATCCCCTCGCTGAGCGTGCAGGAGTTCCTGTCACAGGAAGGGTGCACTGGTGTGGAGTGGGATTTGGGGTTTTCCGGTGCTGCCCATGGGGATGTTTCTGCAGCCAGGACAAGTTTGCTAGGGTGGGCAATTTGCTGTAGCTCCCACTCGGAGCAGTCCTGCAGAGAGCACCAGGCTGGACAGGGAGAATCCCTGCTCGTTGGATGGTCAGGGAGGTGGAAAACTCGGTGACTTGTAGAGAATGATGTGTAAGAGCCAACTGCCTCAGAGAACAGCAATATTTTCAGTGAGAACTGTGAATGTGGGGCCTTGGAGGAGGAGTTACCTTTCCCCTCTTTCTTGCCCCGTGATGTGCAGCCAAAAGCTTCCAAACCACGGAACAGGACGAAATTTCAACAACAACAATAAAAGGATCAAGATCTTGGCAGAGATGGAAACAAACACAGTCCATATAACAATTGGTGTGGAACAAATAGGAGTGTTGAGGAATGCAGTTACTGTGGCAACCTAGTAATAATAGATAACAGCAGTACAGAGGTGGAAATAGAAGTGAGAACAAGGAAAGCATCGAGAAGTACGAATATGTGAGTCAAAATCTGGAGCAATAAAAACATTGTCAGAGAATTAAAGCTGAAGCTATGCAACTGCACTGTTATGGTGCTGGTATTTAATTTGGCAGGAGTATGGCCAGAGACAACTGTCCCTGAATAAAACATGAGTTTTCATGCATAGTGGGTATGGAGAATATTAAGAGGCAAGTGGGGAAAAATGGTTATAAATCTGAAGGCACAGGAGAGATCAAATGGATACCAGAGCATCCTGAAGTCACATCCCAGAGCATTAGGAAGCACCAGTTGGGCTACAAAGAATAGAAAAGTGGTTTATTGCATTGGGATAGGAATTAACAAGAAGTTCCCAGGGTTGTGTGGGGATATAGAATGGGACACGGTGTTGTACACAGACCTGGCTTTGATCTTAGTAATTTAGTTATTAGACTTCCAGGTGGAGAAAAATCTTCAGCAAAAAATCCTATTCCTGTCTCACTGACTGCACAGATCTTCCCTAGCTGTAATTCCTGGGATTTGTTTGGATCAAAAGCTGACAGGAGATGACACTCTGGAGGTTGGGCTGGTGGAGATACTCTGCCACTGACCATTAACATCCCAAAAATGCTGTTTGGAACCAAGGTTCCCAACTCCTTGGAGATATTCCTAGGTTTTCTGCACACCCTCTCAAGGATTAATGTGCAACTTAATCTGATTGCTGCCATGGTTTTCCACTGCCTTGGATCAGGAGTCAAAAACTGCCTTTTTGTGGACACTGTAGAGGATCACAGATTCACAGAGTGGTTTGGGTTGGAAGGGACCTAAACAATCACCCAGTTCCAACACCCTTCCATGGACAAGAACACCTCCCAGTAGACCACTGTACCTGAAATAGCACCTTATTTACCCAGCAAGGAGGTCAAATTACTTATTCCAGTGCAAGGGGAAGATTGTACAACGAGGGCCTTTAAATCAGGAGGAAAAAGCCATGGCCAGGCAGTGGGGAATTATTTGTCGTGGCAGCTGAATGTGATTTGACACTGTTAGTTAGCCCATTAGTTTTGATGGTAAATAAATGTCCACATCTTTGAGAAAAGGTGCCATTTTGAAAATTGCTTTTGCAGCAAAATGGAACTTTAGTGAAATGAGAAAAGAAAAAACCATCCAAAACATCAGTGATTGTACAAACATTATGTTGTGAAGTAATCAATACTACTCAGAGAAAAGATGAAATATACTCATTTTCTTTCATCTCAGCATATTTTCAGATGGCCAAAGGAACTGTTACTATAACAGGCAAATACATAAACACAGTATTGGAAGGATGGTAATATAAAATTAGGGTGAAATAAAACAGAGTAAGAAAGTCAAAACAAACACTCTCTGCTTTTCTGAAACAAAATACTTCAACACCAGAGTGAAATGAAGAAGTCAAAAGAATCCAGATTTCCCGTCAGATATTTCACCAAAATCACAATATTTCAACACAATGTCTCTTTCCAAGAAATGTTGTTTACAGGTGGAAAATAGTTGTGTAGCAAATGCTTCCAACTTACTGTAAACCTGCCACACCTGAAGAATGGCATTTTTGTGGCCAACAGAGTTGGACAACTTTGAGGGGGACAGGGCTTTTTTTTTGCCTTTTTTTTTTTTTTTTAGTTTAGGAAACTCCATGACAATAATTCACTCAAAGAAGGAACACGTTCAGTAAAGCAGGGAGTTTCTGCTGTGGTTGATGCTGTTTTCCTGACATGCTCACTGGAAATTCAGCATTCTCTTCTTCTCCATGGGCAAGCAGGGAGGGAAGGATTCCCATTTCAGCACCAGTAACATGCATGTCCTATGGTTATTAGTAACAATCTGTATTGCAATACTGCTCAGAGGCCTGAAATAAGATTAGTGGCTCATTATGTTAAGCTATATGTAAATAAACAGGCATAGAGTGTTTTGTAAAGTAGCCTTTATCTACACCAACAAGAGGAAATAAAGGAGACCAAGAGGATTTTTTATGGCTCTGAATTTTTAGAAGGGGAAAAATTATGATTATGAATAAAACTGGCCAGAAAAAACAGTTAAAGTTTGGCTCTTTGAGACCAAGGTGATCAGCTGTCTCATGAGAGCTTGATGTTTTGTAGAAGGTTTCAATGACATTACCTTAGGATTGCCTGTCTGCCCCACTGAAAGCAACTTCAAATCAAGCTCTTCACTGGGACGTGCTATTCATATGAAATTCCCACTGAAATGGTTACACACTGTCTCAGGAATCAGCCTCTGGGATGCCACCCTTGTGGAAATCTCTAGGATGGAATTGCAGAAGTCTGCTAATTTTTATGGGATAACAATATAAAAATTGTTAATACAACAGACAAAGTGTTCAATGGTTTTTTTTTAAAACCTAACACAAAATTATTGAGAACTACTTGTGTGCAATTCTCCTCCAGCTGTAGCCAAATGAACCCAAACTAGTCTGAACTGTTTGAAAGTTCTGTCCTCTCAGTTAAATTCTTGTAAATCCAGCTTGTGGCACAGTCAGAATCTCTGCATGTTTTCTTTGTGCAGCACAAAATACTTACAAAAAATTAAAATCCAGAAAACAAAATCAAACCCACCCTTACATGCCCATTTGTTCAGCCCACGTGGCGACCCTGCACACACTGAGAGTTTCAATTTACACAAGGAAATTTGGGGCAAGATTTTTGTCTTGGGAGCTTCCATATCAAATCCTTTATTACATTCCTGTCTCTTATCTCTTTCTGTCTTCCCATGTGGTATTGAGGCTACCTAAATAAAATCCTTTGGAGGTAGAGGAATTTCACACACCAGAGCATCTCCTTACTTTGCAACTTCTTGGTTGTTGTACTATTATGTTCTTTTGCTCTAGGAAATGTGAGTTCTTTTTCCTAGGAAAGCCAGATAAATCCAAGCTGCTGTGATCCTGCAGGTCACTGATAGTTTCCTTGGATAGTCTTCTGCTCTCCATGTCCCAGAATGTCTGGGTTTAAGCCCTGTGATACTGGGGCTTAATCTGGAAAAGAGAACTGAGAACTTCGTGTAAAATGAAGTTAGGATAAATCCATGTTAAAAGCCAGTTCACTCTGTGGCAAGAACAAACCAGCCCTGCTGCTGCAAAGAGACATTAGATGAATAGGTGAAGTGTTTCAGGGTGGACAGAGGGGAAATTCAGCAACTGATATTCATCAGAGCTGCATTTCCTGCAAAAATTTATCTCTCTGCAGCTGTCCTTCCATTTAGAAAGAAATAGTCTTTAAGCACCTGCAAGAAGGAAGAACTAGGAGTGGTTACTTCATAATTAATTATTTTCTACATTCATATTTGGAACTTTTTTATCTTGACCAAAATAACCACATCACCACCAGCCAATTGCCCTGTACGCCCCTGTTCCCCCAACAGCAAAAAATGCAAATTGCAATGGATGATTCTTGACTATTTTTCTGCCCTTTTTAGTTACATAAATCTTAGGTTTAAAGCTTGAAGCATGCAGAGCCCCAGAGATGCAGGAGACAAATGGAGGTGGGTGGCTGTTGGAAATGGGGTCTGCATGTGCCAAGGCTGCACAGATCCGTCCTCCCTTTGGCAAACCCCATTCTGCTGCTGAAGGCTACAGACCTGCCTCCAGCTCAAGGAATTCACTCTGGCTGCATTTATGGGATTATTGAGGCCCCCCAGGTGCCTTGCCCACCAAACCCTTTCATTTCCAGCGTTGGGAAACATGGCAGGATTCACGATCACATCCCCTTGATAGTTCTTCACAGCTCTGGGCACTGTTTTCTTAGTTTTGCCAGAATCTCAAAGTCCTTTCTATGCCATTTTGGCATTGAAAATGGCTCAAGGCTTCTTAGCAAGGGGCAGAACTGATCAGGGTCAGGAGCTGAGCAGCTCCTACTATGGGGGAAGAGGAACAAGAAGATCTTGCATTGTGCAGCAGGATGGAGATTTGGGATGGAAAGCTGTGAAGAGATGGACTTGCTACACCACCACAATAGTGAAGGATTTGGATTTATTCTGAGAAACTGCCAGAGATCTGAGCCTTCTCTTAGTTCTGACAGATACCCTTTTTTTCCACAGCAAGAGGCAGCAGAACTGTGGGGATGTCACAGGTGGGGTGTGGGGACAAACACTCTTGTTTGGTGTGGTGAAGGAGAGTGGACACCTTTGTGTGTCCAGAAAAGGGCAAAGGAGCTGGGGAAGGATCTGGAGCACGTCTGATGAGTGGCTGAGGGAGCAGAGGGGGCTCAGGCTGGAGAAAAGGAGGCTCAGGGGGGATCTTATTGCTCTCTACAACTCCCTGATGGGAGGGTGTAGCCAGGTGGGGGGCAGATTCTTCTCTCAGGTGACAGGATGACAGGAAATGGCCTCAGGTTGTTCCAGAGGAGGTTCAGGTTGGATATTAGGGAAATTTTTTTTCACTGAAAGGGTGGTCAATCAGTAGAACAGGCTGCCCAGGAAGGTGGTGGGATCACCAAAGGATGGTGGTTGGTGACATGGTTTAGTGGTGGACCTGGCAGTGCTGGGTTAACTGTTGGATTCAATAATCTCTGAGGGCTTTTTGAACCTTAATAATTTTAGGATTCTATAAGAAAAGCAAGGGCTTATAAGGCAGAGGAGGAAAAAATTTCCCCAAATGCTATTACTGATAAGTTCTCAAAAGCCATGTTTTTGATATGTACCCAGAAAATGAAATCGAATTGTTCACATCTTGCAAAATCACAGTTTAAAAAACTCAAAACTTTTGAGCTGTGAAGAAGTGATGGATCCTTGCAGGAAAAAGGAATCAAATTGTGGCATGTTAGGTTGTTCATCCTTGATCCATGATGAAGGCAAACATTCTTGAAATGTTCATAACTGAGGTTTCTGGAACCCAAAATGCAAGGTGTAGGTAAATTAGTGTTTTCCTTTTATTTTTGCAAGAAGCAAGAAAATTTCTTGCTAAAAACCCAGCAAAATCCAGCTTCCAGTTCTGATATTTCTTCTCTAATAGATAACTGCTGGTATTTTGTTTTCTTCTGTGTTTGAAGAACTTTCTGGAATTGTGCAGAAAGCAAAGTTAATTTATGTACTGGCACAAAATTACAAGTTTATTCCTTAACAAACAAAACAAAATATTCAAGCTTATGGCTACTAGCAATGGTTCAAGAGGGCTTGAATCCTGGTATAGTCTCTGGAGACAAAATTTTTCTGAAGAAACAAAAAATAGAAACAGGCAAGAATTTCCTCTCTACAGAGAAACAACACTCAATCAGTTTTAGTAGATAAAATGTTTTCTTAACTCCTATGGCATTTCACAATTGATGAACGTTTCCAAAATAGAGATAGTTAAAATATTATCTCTTTCCCACAAGTCTTTTTGGCTTATATTCTGACTTTATTACTGTTGTGACCCAAGCTGTGTAAATTTACAATCTCACCTCTCCACCATCTATGCCAGGATGACTAATTAATGTGGCTGCCATGTGTAATTGCTGTAATGGATATCTCATACCCTCACATTGTGTTTTGATGTATTTTGCTATCATTTTGAACCAAGGATCCAAAAGAAGACAAATATTGTTGTGTCAGTCAATGTTTTTGCTCATCTAAGGAACAGAAATAAACAATCTCAGGGTCTCTTAGCTCTGTCTTTTAATTAAAACCATAGGAATGAGACTGATGTTTTTCTACCAGGTCACCTCTGCAAAACTGTTGTTGTTAAAGACTAGATGATGGCCTTACAATTAGGAAGGTGGTCAGAAAAAAGGTGACCAGAAACTTGCTCCATTTTTCCTTTAATTTGTCTTCAAGAAAATGGACACAAATTCAGGACCTCTCTTATTATTTCTCAGCAGAAACAACTCCAAAGTTATTGCACACAGGAATATTACAAAATGCTTTTTGATGTTACAACTCAGGTACAAATGCCTGGAGAACCTATTTTCCTTGAATAACCTGTTTTCTTGAAAACTCTGTCAAACAGCTCATCCCAAATCCATGGCATCTGCAGCCACCAGAGCCAGGAATCTTCATCAGCAACAGATTCTGTGAAAAAGCCCCCTTCAACTTAAATTGTCACCAACACACCTTGTGCCTCATCCACCTTGTTTCATTTATTATCCTTCACATTATTTAAAATTATTTTGGAAGCATTGAATTTGTGGTGGGAAAAGAAAAGTCATAGAGATATCCAAAAGAAAAAGGAATCCTCCATATCTAAATGGCAGAGACCTTTTTTTTCTCAACTGGAAGAGAGGGAAGTTTGACAGGAACCCCAAAATTTAAGTGTTGAGTTGCTAGTGAGAAAACAAATGTAGAATGATGATGTGAACCACGTGGAGACAATCTGGCAATCTAAAAGAATATTGGGTATTTATACAAAAATGGGTATTTATTAAAAAAAACCCCAAACCAAACCAAACCAAAAATGAAAAAAGGGTGGAAGTGAAGCACTCATCCACCTGAATGCTATGAAATAATTTAATCTGAGAGTCCTGGAAATGGTACTTGTATTTAGGTAGTTTCAGGTTCCACCACACCATTTTGAGAATTTACCTCTGTCTTTTCCAGAGGGGATGCTGGACCTTTACTGAGTGTAGAATGTTTTCTCTCAGGGCTGAAGGCAGGACAGGCAGGTCAAGAGGTAAAAGCATGTCTTGCTGTGTGAGAAAAGCAGACATCCAGGGGAAAGAAGTTTTTGTGCTGTGAAGCTGTTAGGCATTAGCAAGCTCATGTCTGCTGCCATTCCTCCTGGAGGGATTCCTTAATGTGTAAGCCCTATTACTTTACTCAGTTTTTTTAAAATTTACCTTACTATCACACTGAGCACCAGCAGTGCTTCACCAGCACTTTCAATGCCCTTGCCTGAATCCTGTCAGCTATTTCACTCTTCCTGGAGACACTCTGCAGGGTGCCTGCCCTATTTCTCCTTCAGTCTCCTCTTTTCCACCTTTTCCATGCTGACCACAGCCTCTGCAAGCTTGGGTTAGACATTGATGATCCTGGTAGGTCCCTTCCTAGCTGAGATGTTCACGAGGGTATCCAGTGATAGGACAAGAGGGAAGTGCCTTAAGATGGAGGGAAGGTTTATATTAAATACTAGAAAGAAATTCTTCTCTGTGAGGGTGGCGAGACCCTGGCACAGACTGCTCAGAGAAGCTGTGGCTGCCTCATCTCTGGAAGTGTCCAAGACCAGGTTCTGAGCAACCTGATCTAGTGGAAAGTGTCCCTGCCTATGGCAGGAGAGTGGGACTGGATGATCTTTAAGGTCCCTTCCAACCCAAACCATTCTATGATTCTATGATTTCATTTCAACATGAGAAAATATTTTTTTCTTTCTTTTCTTTTTCGTTTTGTTTTGAAGGTGGGCAAACAATAGAGCAGTTTGCTCAGAGATGTTGTGTCTCCCTCCTTGAAGATGTTCAAAACTCGGCCAAGCAAACTACTCTGGCTGACCCTGTTTTGATAAGAGGGTTGGAGTAGGTGATTTGTGTTCTAAACTCAACAATTCTGTGATCTTCCATAAAAACCACCCTAAATGATTTCAAACTAGTCTCTTTATACCTGAAGATTAAAGCAGAGAAATGAAAAGAGGGAGACTGTTAAGTCTAAGGTTTTATCTAATACTCTTGAACTTCTAAAAGCTTTATTCTTTCTCTTTTTCTTTCTTAGTCAAATATTAATTATGTTAGGACCATAGTTATATAATGATACTCTTGCTATTCCCTTGTGTACAGTGAATAGAAGGCACTTCATCTTCAGAGATAAAGGATCCAAAGGCTTTTCCTTCTGTAAATCTGAGGCAGCTACAACCCTTCAGCCCCTGCAGGACTCTTCTCTCAGAGTCACAGCTAAATCAGTGCCACACTGTGTAAACATGGGCTCTGCCTTACAGCCTGGACTATTTTGGAGGAGACCTGAAAAAAGATTTTCAAGTCTTTTCACCAGTAAACAAACAAAAACCCTCACAGCTGGATCGTATCCTTCCTTCTCTGCAAGGCTTTATATGCATATTCTTATTTAAATGGCTGTGTAAGTGTCCAAAAAGGTAACACTTCTCTTTGTTTGGAAGATCATATTCTAGTAAGTGATTTTTTTAAAAAATAGTAAGATTTAAGAACTGGATGCAGGTTTTCTGCTTTTGTGTATGTTGTTAATAATACTTTCCTTGATCATTACAGTGTTGTGGCACAACACATGGAGGACAAAGGACCATTGTTGTTCCTCTTCCTTTTTTTTGATAACCTGAATGTATTTACATGTGACAACAGAATTTGTCTCAGATAAATTTGGAGCAGAAGTGTCCTCCCATCCCTGCTGGTAAAGGCACTGCCCTTGCTAGGCTTGAATTCATTGCACAACTACTTCCAGGGAATTATCGAGTCCAATAACCATCCCTCACCCGGGCAAAGTCTCAGCCCTCCCAAATCTTTGTTAACCACAGCTGTTGCAGCCCCACAGTAGAGAAATGAGCTCCCTGAGGAGACCCACTTCATTTTTCTAAGGACTTTAAAGATGGTGGTGGGAGTATAAAACCTGAATGAGCATTTGTGATACCAGGAGTGAACAGAAAGCACTGGTAGGAGTTGGTCTCAACAGATGTATTTTTTTCAGCAGGAAGGTGGGATACTATAAACCCAAATGGGCTGGAGATTGAGCACAACTCCTGGAAGCTGCTTCATGGGGAGGTAGAGGTGTCACTGTGATAATGCAATCACAAAGTCCTTCCTTCACCTGGAGCAGAAGAGGAGCTGCAGTGGGGTGGTCACTGAGGGTGCCCTTCCCATTTGCAAGAGATGAGGATCCACTTAATTTCATCTGCTCAGGAAACAAACCCATAGTCTGACTCGGGCTTATTTTCTGAATATTCATAAAGTAGATTTGGTTGCCATGAAATTATAAACTGATGAAATGAGGAACTGATGATGTCTTTGCCCAGTGCAGAAAACAGGGAGGAACAAAGCAGTTTTCCTGTGTCTCATACTTCCACTTTTATCCACTGCTTCCCATAGGATTGCTATGCTCGCAGCACTCATCCAGCAAGCCCATGGATCTCTTGGATTTTTTGTTATTAAATGTAGGGGCATGTCAAAAATGCCTTGGCTCCTATCCTCAAATAGGAAAGTTCCTACAATCAGTGAAGTCACCAAATCAGATGATAGTAGGGTGTATCAGAGAAAAGCTGTTTTCTCTGATAATCTGTCCTTATACCCCTCTGTGACTCCCTTGTGCTTTGCCACACCCTGGGGTAGAACATCAGGACCTCTGACCTTGGCCTCTACGGAGGATCATCTCATGAGTCATCTCCACGTTCTGGAGACTTTTCAAGGTTATAAACAAATGGCCAAGTCAGTGTGCACCATTTGTGTTGCATGTCTGGCCTCCCGACCCCTCCCGCTCCCAAGAGGAACTTTATCTGCTCCAACATCATGGGAATCCATCTAAATGGATGGGAATCCATCTAAAAATCTCCCCAAAACACGAAGGGACTTGGAAGCTCAGAGTCCGTGGAGCAATGGCAATGAATTGTTGGTAATTAGGCCAGGCAGGTAATTAGGCCCTGAGCAAGTTGGTGTAGTGGATGATGTCCACGGAACAAGTTGATCTTCAAGTTCCCCTCCAACCCAAACTGCTCCATGAAGCTGAAATCTCATTCACAAGATATTCATCTAGTATCTAGTCTTTGAAGAATCTGAAATACAGCATAGTACTTTCAACGTTTTATTAAACATTAACCATGCCTAACATGGATGTCAGGCATTGGCAGGAATCTTTTCTGAAGAAATAATTCTCCACTTTAAATTCCAGCAGAAATGGAAAGATTTGGAGCCTGAGAGAGACATTTCCTTTTATGAAAATGCTGTTACTGGCAGTCCTTAAAGGTGGGATCAAGGGATTTAATAAATGTAATTTACTTTTTATTGCTGCTCAGAACTGGAGCTACTTTGGAGTGAAATGGGGATGTGCTGTGGGAAAGTGCTACCCTAAATCTCTCCCCTTCAAACAAATCTGCCCCAGAGCGGTATTTTAGGGCAGCATTTTTAAATGGGAAGGGTAAATTTGCAGGAACCATGTGTGCCTGTGCCCTTTTGCTCCTTTAATCCACTCAATCACTGATTGAATCAATGATTCTTGTGACTCAGAAACATTTGTCCAGCTGAATTGTCTGGGAACTATTCTCTCTGATATCTTTCTAAGGAAAGTTGATTAATTAGCACATTTATTGACTGTTGCTGCTATGCTGCAATGGGTCCTTGCTTTGCAGAGGGAAGATAAGCCCTGTTCCAAGTCTTCCCTTCAAAGCAGCATCTCTAAATTTTAACTGTTAGCTAAAGGCTGCAATTCTCAGGCAGTCAAGAGTAGCTTTCTCCTTATTAATTCTCTATTAAAAGATAATTTTTGCTATTTGTAAAACATAAGATCATCCATAAAATTGCATAGTTACTAAACTGAACACCTGGGAACACAGCCCTCAAAGGAACTTTAAGTTAACCAAAACCAGCATGAGGATTTTTCCTGCAGCAGGGCAGGATAGAGCTTGAAACATCCCTCTGTGTAGTGGTGTGGCTTGTTTAATCTGCTGTAATTTGTTTTACGTAGTTTGTTCCATTTTCTTTGTTTATATGGTTCATTCCATGTACCCCTTCCTCATTCCCAGTTGGTACTTACCTATTTCAGTTAACTGTCAATCTTCTATTCCCCTACCCCCAGGGCCTGTCAGTCATATCGCAGCCTCTCCCCGGTTCTACAAAGTTCCAGTAAGGGCATCGAGTGATTGGACAGGACCCAGGAGGTTCCCGCCTTCCCCTCCAGGATTGGTCTCTTGAGGAGTCCCTCATCTCCAGAGCCACGCCCACCTATTCTCGGATTGGTTTCTTCCCTGACCCCTCCTCTCACTCCTCCCCTGAATAAAAGTTGGTGTCACACAGCAGTGTGTGCTCTGCTGAGGTCGACTCCTTGAGGTTGAACGTTATGGGGCTCCAATAAACTTCTGTAGCAGACCCCCCCTCAGCAGGCCTCCTGTGTATCTCACCATAATCACGCTGTGCTCGGAGGAACCAAGAGCCCACAGGATCAGCTTCTGTTTGCCAGCTTACAGAGCTGTACTTCTGCTTGTCGACGGTGCCAGGGCTGGCCGAGGCAAGGTTGGGAAGGCAACGCGATGCCTCTTCCTGACAGGCAGCAGTGAGTGTCTGGGAACCAAGAAATATAGCAGGGAATACTGAACTTGTAATAAGAAATAGTGGGGAAACTGCTGAGAAAAACACACCTGCTGCCAAAGTTGCTGATCTGTGTCATTTGCAACATCTTGAGGAAGGTTTTAGTGTGGTTTTTGTTTCCCTTTAGCAAACTGCTCACAAGCTTGCTCTACTTGGGGTTTGCCTGCCAGCACTGTGCCAGCAGCATCCCGGATGGACTCTACTTGCCAGTAACTCACAGCCTCTGGAGTGTCCCCAGTGCTGATGGCTGGGCAATGTCAGCCAGAAAAACAGGTTTCTACCCTCCTCTGGGGAAGAAACACTGAGGTTTCACTCTGAAGTGCAAGTGGTCCAGTTTTTGGAAAAAATAAGTCTCCCATGGTATTGATTTGGTGTTCTTAGACCTCTGCTTAACAGATCAGCAGTGACCCACGAAATCACTGTGTCCAGCAGATGATCCAGCCACAGAATGGAAAGCTGGGTCTGAAATGCTGTAAGAGTACTCAGGCTAGATCCTTCCACTTCCAAACTTTCCCTGCCATCTTGTCACAAATTTAATACCTTTAAAGAAAAAACAAACAAACAAACAACCCCACCCAAACCTCTAGAGAAGGGTGACATTCTCAGAAGAAAGCAGGAAAGATCAAGAAAATTTACATTGCCTCAGGTCCTGGAGTGCCTGGGCTGTAAACCCCTGTGCAATCCTAGGAGGTGAAGATTGATTCAATTTCCCTGAAAATCATGTTTTGGGTAAATGTATCTGAACAGGAAGAAAAAGTGAAAGAATTTCCTTGAATGTCAACAGCAGTTTTACCCCAACTTTTAAGGATGCTTTAGAAAAATCCCTCCAGAGATTTCTTTGCTTGAAGAGGGACTTCCCCCTTTGTCTGTCCAGCAAACGGATTCTTAGGTCATTTCTCCCTGAGATGGTGCAGTGAAGCATCTGGTCTTTTGACAGTGAGAAAACCAGAATGGGAAAAGACTGACAGAAGAATGGAGGGAATAATGTTATACTGGCAGCATTTGTCCCTTTTTGTGCTGCAGCTTCATTATATCCTGCTGATTTCTGAATTTTTTCATAAATGAAAAACACACACCTTTCTGTAGAAGTCTTGTTAAAAGCCTTCAGATTGGCACTGATACTATATAACAAATGTTGTTTTAAGCTAACACTTGTAAGGGTTTGCTTCTTTGAAAAACTTTGGATGGTGTGATGGATTAATGCTTTGAATGTTAGATCCACCAGAAGAATAAACAAATTCAAAGGGTTAGAGAATGTGGAGAAACATGGACATTCCACATGATTTTATAATCTCATTCAAATTGCTGCTTAATGATCTATCACAATTCTTTTTAGAAGAATATCCGACTTTGATTAAGGACGTCAAACAGTGGAGATTTTCTCTTTATCCCAATCATAATCGGCTCCAATAATTACTTACTCTCTGTTAAAATAAGTATCTCATTTCCATTTCAAACTTTGTTGACTTTCGGATAGAAATTAATATCTAGATCTTTGTACAAATAAGAACATTCTTAAAGCAAAAGCTTGTGACAGGGCAAAGGGCTTCAGGTAATCAGAAAAGTTCTTTTTTCCAAAATAGAAATGAAACTAGGTCTTGTCATCTCTTTCCTCAAGTGCAAAAGGTATCAGTATTGCACCTGGAAACTGGAAGTTCACTGGGCAGTGATGGAAAATGAGCAGGTTGATGCCAATTTAACTGAGTTGAGTATGAGCTCTTAGGGTTTATTTTCACCAACATTCAGAAAAGTACGGGGAGGTGGCATTCTGCTTTATGCAGCGCATTTGAAAATAAACAGGTTTCCTATTTTGAGAAGTTTTACTTGTACAGGCACATAAACTAATACAGCTGGTTCTAGATTTTTTAATGTCATAAAAACAGGGCATAGACACAGACATATTTAACAGTTTGCCTTAGGAAACAGGAATCCTTCTCTTTCTAAAAAGAGCTGGAAAGAGAAACTAATAAGCAATGAAATGTCTCTTGCCCTAAATGCTATGGCAGTTGTACAGCTGAGCAACTGGACAGCTGATAGGTTGTCAAAAAAACCCCATTCAGCAGTTTTATCATCTTTGTGCCTCGTCTCTAATATATTCATTGCTGCCTTTAAGATAATGGTGTGTTCTGATTACCCTTGCAGGCAGAGTACCTTGTGCCAGGAGGGGGTGACTGGCACCACTCGGAGCTGAGCTGCCTCACTCTGCTGCAATCTCCCCGTGTGCTAGAATGATTCTGAAGTCAGAGAAACTTTTTTACCAGTGGCAGATCTTTGATAATTGACTGATATCTTGCATAACCTTGTACTTTGGCAACTTTGACTTGTCAGATGGTAGTTTAGAATCAATGTTCAAATGACTGTGCAAATCAGTAACAGAGTGACTCTTGATCTCAAACTTTGTTAAGTAATGTTTTTGCAACTTGTATTAAAACCACATTTTGCTAATAACTTTGACACTAGTTCTTTATGTGATCTAAATCACCCATTCACAATATATTGGTGTAGTTGTCAGGATGGTGAGTGGTATCTCTGATTGCTTATGGCAGCATGGAATAAGTCTGAGTCCCAAATTCTCAGAAGAATGCGCTCGCCAGCACTGGCATGACTGGAGTGTGACCGCAAAGCAATTTAAATTAGCAAGAAGAAATACTGAACATGGTAGAGGAAAGGGAATTACTTGTAAGATGTAAGGCAGCTGCCTAGAAACCACCTGTGAGGACAGGAAAAGGCATAATACCGAGAGATAAGATCTGAGAGAGGGAATAGAAGGCAGGGGGACAGCTAAGTTGCTACTGTACATGCAAATTGAACAGTTACAGAGGTAATTGCAGGAAGAAAAGGAGAAAACACAAAAGTTGGAAAAAAAGATCTAGATGATGCCCATGTGGGCCCCACATTACCCTAACCCCATGCAAACTGGGAAACTAATGGTGTCCCTAGAAGTTTGGGATGGTGGTATTGGGGTGATCCTGGTGATTGTCATGAGGGAAATGATGACCAGTTTCCCTCAGATTCCTCTGGATATGAGACTATACCCACAATTAAAGTAGAATGAATCTGATTCCAGTTAGTCCTTGACAATATCAGCTGAAATTTCTAACAGGATTGGGAGCACAGATTTCAGCACTAACATTCTAGGATGCCAAGAAGCAGGATATGTGACCTGAGTTGTGGAGAGTTAAAGTCACCTGAGAAAATGGAGCAAGTGTTATTCACCAAACTATGAAAGCCAATTTATGGCAGCCAGGCACACATTCTTCTACTCCCTTTGTGATTATGAAGCCCAACAGAATTATTTTGGGGTTTCACGTTTTGACCACATGAAACCTGTGCTTGCCAAAAGGCAGTGTGTGGTTCTTACAGTAAGGCCTTTAATGTTTAACTTGTCTGAATTCAAAGAGACAGAACAGAGACATTCCACGTGGGGNACAGAGACATTCCAAGTGGGGAAAGGGGCTTCTGTCTTTAATATGAGCAGTTTGACAAGGTGAACTGCCAAGGGTGGGCCTGCCTGTAAAACTCCAACGAGATTTGTGTTGTTTTTGCCTTTCTAGGAGTGACAGGGCAACAAAGCTGGTGAAGGGTTGGGAGGAGTAGACATGTGAAGAGCAGCTGAGGGATCTGTAGGTGTTTAGCCTGGAGAAAAGAAGGCTCAGGGTAGACAAGTTCCCTGACAGGATGGTTGTAGCAAGGTGGAGGGTGGATGCTTCTCCCAGACAACAAAACAAGTGGAAATGGTCTCAAGCTGCACCAAGGAAGTCTGGGTTGGACATCCAAAAGAATTTCTTCACTGAAAAGGTGGTTAAGCACTGAAATGGACTACAGGATGGTTAACCATTGGAATGTGGGGAGGTGGTGAAGTCACCATCCATGAACGTGTTCAAGATAAATCTGGGCATGGCACTGTAGTCACAGGGTGGAGGAACTCAAAACTGGACACAGGATATGAAATATGGCCACAGAAGTGCCCAGAAAAGAGGAACAATCACTGCCCTAGTCCTGCTGGCCACACTATTGCTGACACAAAATACCAGGATACCACTGGTATCCATATTCTGGACAAAAGTCATGCCCGCTCCCCCACCCCAACCAAAATAAAGAATGGACATTTAACTTAGCCTTTCTTTGTTATTAATCTTTTTAAAAAACACCTTTTTTATAGTCTTTCACAGTAGGGACCAGATTAACTTCAAATGGAGCTTTTGCTTTTCTGATGATTTCTCTACCCGAAGTCAGAGTCAAGGGCTGGGACATGTGGTGGGCTGGGTGGGAAAAGCGCTTTGGCATAGCACAGGGCTTCTTTAGGAATGTTAAGGGGGAGGAAAACATAAAGTTGGACAAGAAAGAGCTGCAGGTCACTGGGAGAGGAACAAGCATAGGCA
>VWYP01005188.1:0-39859 GCA_013400435.1 Pycnonotus jocosus | reverse complement strand
CGTCGAGTGATTGGCTGGGTGCCAGCCTCCCCCCTACCACTGGACCCCAGTTTTACCCACCTCTGTGACCCACCCCCTTTTAAAAAGCAGAGTCAGGGGGCTGCCGGTGGGCTCCGCTGAGGATTTCCACCAAGTCAGACCTTTGGCCCTGTTGTTCCCCACCAAGGACAATAAAGCCTCCAGGTTTGACCCCTCGGCTGAGTCACCCTCTCTGTACCTCACCATAGCTGTCTCCAGTGCTGTCTTTGGGCGACAAGAACCCACAGGAATCATGGGAATGGCGCAGCTACGACAGATTTCCTTCCAATATATCTGCTGCCGGGGTAGCCGGGTATTTGGAAAAAGGCAGATGCTGATAATAGATGACAGTCTTTCTCATGCAGCACATCTGAAAATTGTCTGCCCGAAGCCTCACCTCCCTTGTCAGATGAGAGCCATTGTATGGAGAATTTGTGCTCTCTCATATGGGAGAACATCAGCAGTTTGCCATTATCACAAAAGTTGGACCTCTCTGCATCTGGGGAAATTGCAGGTGTCAGCACATCCATCATTCAGGTGGCAGCCTTTCCCTGGAAAAATATGGATCAGCTGAAGTGGTCCAGTGGAGAGTCATCAAGACGGGCAGGGGCTGGCATGTGTGATTATGAGAAAAGTGTGAAGGAACTAGGCATGCTCAGCTTGGAGAAGGGAAGGCTAAGGTTCATACATGGAAAAAAGCTTGCCAGTGAGGACAGGCAAGGCAGTGGAGCAAGTTGCCCAATGAGATTGTGCAGGCTTCATCTTTGTGAGCTTTCAGGACCCAACTGCCGAGCTGCCTGGTCTGATCCCTGGCAGCAGGGGATTGTGCTGAAGATGATGCTGAGATTGGCTGAGTGCTAGTAACACCCAGGTCGTGAGTTCAGTCCCCATATGGGCCATTCACTTAAGGGTTGGACTTGATGATCCTTGGGGGGCCCTTCCAACCCAGAATATTCTGTGATCTGGAAATAAAGATTGTGTGAAAAAAAGTAAAAAAGGACAGATGTAGGGAAATACCTGCTTCACAGAGGGAAGTCCAATACCTCTGTTTCCTAAATATCTGAGTGTAATGGGAGTAGTTTGCAGCTTGCAAAGCAACTGTGAATTTATGTGCTGAGCTGCCATCTTATCTGAGTGTTTCTCTGGGGGGCTTGGATTCTTCTGTAATGAGAACTACATGGTTATGCTTTTTTCTGTCTGAGGCACAATCTTAAAATTTATCTGCAGATTTCAGTTCTCAGCTTAGAATATATAAACAAAAAAATTCTAACAATGCTTTGGAAAACAGTTGTTTCACATATACTTCTTTTTTTTAAGAGTTTTCTGAATTAATCTGATGAGTGTCTTACTTCAAACACTTCCGTGTAGAATTCTTTCACAGTCCCCTTACACATCCTTCTGGACAAACCAAACAGATATAAAGGCATCCTATCACTCTTAGCAGCCTCCCATGCCTCTCACTACTGTGTTAAATAACTCAGTAAATGAATGTTACAACATAGCTCTCATTGTCTGAGATTGAGAAAACATCAGAGTACAGCAGCCTGGGAAAGTGCTTCATGGAGACATTTTCCACACTGTATGACTTCAGCAATGAATCTCCATTGAAAAGTGAGGTATCCAGAAAAGAAATATGTGCAAGCATTTGCCTGTCTTTGTTGTGCACCTCAAGCAAGTCGTCTTTGTCATTGTTGCAGCTTCTGGAGATGGTTACACTCTGCTCTGGAAATTGTCCCTTGACCTTATTTACCCAGAGCTTTCGAAGTCCCCAAATGGCCAAATATTCTGTTGGGAGAGGAGTGGTGCCACAGAAGGACAGCTTCAAATCCCACACCCTTGTGAAGTTGAGGACCATCTCCAGCACAGAAGTGTCTATGAACCAGATGGTCAGGTGGCTGTTGTAGGTTTCCATTGTAGAAGGCAGCACTGTTTTGCAGTTGCACATCAAGTTTGCCAGGCAGTAATCGCAGTCACAGATAGCCACGGAACAGCTGCAGTTGCGAATTGTGTTTTCCTTAGTGAAAATTAGTGTGTGGTTCTTCTGACTTCTCGCAAAACTGATGTGTATGCCAAGGAATGTGGCCAAAATGAGAGCCAGACAAATGGAGAAAGCACGGTAGGCTATTGGCTTCATTAGCACTGATGCCAAGCTGCCAAGTGTGTCCTCCTTTTACTGAGTGATTGAGATCACTTGGCTTTACCTACTGAGGAAAAACAATTTCTTTTTTATACTCAAGATCTCAATGGTTAATGTTACTTTGCTTTACTCATTATCTGTTGCATCTATTTAGAGCCACATTGCTGTTGTGCATTAAGGGAAAAGCATGACTACAGTGACTTAGAAAACAGATTGTGACTAAAGTTTGGGATTATTTTTTCATTCTTCTTTTGCTCTGAATAAGCAGGTTTCATCTGCTTATAAGACAGCTTGGACACATTCTACTCTATGCAGACAGCTCCTTGGCTCAGCCTGTGTGGAGGTAAGGACAGGACAAGGAGTTGTGCAGGAAAATGCCTGCTTGTTTCTCCTTTCTGCTTTCTTTGCTTCCAATCAGACAGGGGTGACAAAGGACCCTGTTCTCCACTTCACTGAGTGAGGCAGTCTGAGAAGGGCTAGAGGCGATAGTTTTTACACCTGAATGGCTAAGTAATATTGTGATAAACTTTCCCTTAAACTGAGTGTGGGTTATACTGGGAAAAGAGAGGGAGAGCAGTTAAGGGCAGAAATATTGCTAGGCACAGGACATACCCTTCTGAGCTATGTGAGTGCTGAAAAAAACTGATTTTGATCCATGTAAAGCTACAACTGCTCCAGCCTTAGTCTGTAAGTTTTGAGGACCAGGGACCACCTCTCACTATGTCTTGCACAGCAACTACTGTAGGATAGATCCAGGCTTTGTCAGTTGCTCTGCCCCCCACTTCATTTACCCTGGCAAAACAAAATAGCAACTCCACACATACCTATGACATTGGAGCAAGTTTCCATCCCAGCCATGGGCCACCTCAAATGTTTGGGAGTGTTTGGTGAGATTCTTGGATTCTCAGCTGACAACCCTTTGGTTTTCAGAGTGGAGTTGAATTTTACCAGGAGTATCTGTGTTTTCCTGCCATATATTATATGATGGTATAGGCAATGAAGCACAGTGCAATTTCTTAACACAAATTATAAAGGTGTTGGAAAGTTTGTCAAATTTGATGTAAATGTTTAGAAGCACCAAGAAGCATTAGAGAGAAATTTTGACCAAAGATGACAGCTTCTAGTGAAAGTAGCAGTAGGGCACATGCTGGACAGAATTTGGTCTTTATCATGTAAAAAGATTGATTCATGTCCAGAATGTTTGTTTGCAGCACTTCAGACACCTTCAGACACTTCAGCACCTACAGTTTTGTAGACTTCTGTCATTAATATTCTTGTTCCTATTTGTCCTGTTCTTGTTAATTTTCTTATCTCATTGCTGTTTCCAGTAAACTGTTCTTATCTCAACCCCTGAGCTCTGCCTTTTGTGCCTCCAATTGGAGGCGAGGAGGGGAGCATGGGAGGCTTTTTTAGTGGGAGTACCATTCCCAAAGTCATGACAGAAGGATGCAGACATTTAAGTTTTTAAATCAAATATTTAATCTATGCTGTGGAACATACCAGAAGTTCCAGTCCATCTGCTGGCTGATGTTTAACTCCAAAGGTCAGACTCACCCAAGCTGTAGATGTTGTGGTATCATTATTGCTGGAAATGTTTCCACTATCTAAGCATTTAATCACATTGGAAATCGTATTACTAGACCTCCACACTGCTTATTTTCTCAGTCCTTAACAGTGGCTAACAGTTGTGATAGACCGGAACTCTGTAATATCAACACAGTTTCACAACTAAATGAAATTATTTATATTTTTCTGTGTTGAAGGTAGTATTTGCAAGAAATCTTGGACAATGCTGACAACATGAGTTTGGACTAAGTAAAAGAGATTCAAAGAGATTCCCACCTGTGTCAAAAGGAGTGATACTGCCTTTTCCAGTTAACATTTGAGGGTTTAATATTCATAAAACATTAGACTAAAATACTTTGATGCATCCTCATTAGTTTTAACTCTTGTTTCCTTTATTTTTCTCAGCACCTGAAGAGTGGAGAACCTTTAAAGTTCTCTACTGGTTTGCTGCCAACAAATCAGGTTTAGCTTAGCTGATAACATTTGGGCTCCATCCATCAGAATCCGAACAAAATGCTAAATTGTGGCATTCCAAGAAAGTTAAACTCCAGAAATTCTTCTGTTCTTCTCTGTTCCCTGCAAATCAGAAACATTCCTATCCAGTTCTCAGGATTTCGTTTCTGTGTGGGTTTGGTGAGGGATATGCCAGAAGTGAAATATACATTGCAGGTTATGTGTCTGTGAAGTGTCAAAGTCACCTGCAAAATGCATCTTTTCTTAAGCTAACAACTGTCTACAGAAAAATATGCATTATATGGTTCTTAATCAAACCACATTGCTGTCTCTACTGCTTAAGGCTTGGAAAATTATTTGCTTTAATTTTAGGGATGGGAGAACTGCCTTCAGTAGGACTCTTGGAGAGCCTTTTTTGTAATATTACCATTAAGATGAAATAAAATCCGGGGTGATTTTCTTGGCTGTTGTAGTTCTGCGCTCCATCATCTCCAAAATTAAAAAGATGGAGTATTTCAGAAAACTGTAGAATATGGTGTGCGTGGTACGTCTGTCCACCATGGTTGCTCTCTGAACAGTACCCACTCCCCTTAACAGGAATAATTTATCCCTTGAACTCACCAAAATAGTTTTAGACATAACCTATAAAAATGCAAAGAATGCAGCAGATTGTGCTAAATATCAAGATTTTCTATGCAATTTTCTAGGGAAGGCTGGTGGGTATACTTTCTTCTCTTCCTGAAGTTTTCAGTAAAATTTAGCTAGACTTCCAGTATAATCAGTACAACTATTTAAAGTGTCATCCACCTCACACAATGGATTTTACAACTGGTTTCCATAAGAATATTTGACGTGTCCTTATGTAATATAGCAGGTATAGAAGTTCTGTAAAAATCATAGAAGCCTTTTTCAGCTTTCTAGTTTATATTAGAAGACTTTTGAACTCACGAAACAAGAACAGGCTTTTACCTCTGAACTTGGCAAATTATCTGGACGGGTACCCTCACTGATGGGTAACCAAAACCTACCTGCTTTTATGTATCTGTTCTGATGAAAAGAATAACTCCTTTGTCTACAGAAGCTCAAGCTAAGAAGGAGCTGGTTTGCATTTTATTTCCATATAATTGTCCAAGACAGCTGGTTTAGACCATCATGCCCAGCCTTACACCCAGTGTTCATCCATGCTTGAAAGTGGCTGGAGTAATAAAACTGGTAACACATTTTCATACCAAAAGTGATTGAACTTTTTAATTATGAGTGAGATGGTTAATAAATACATTTTTATTAAAACACAATATGACTCCATAGCCTAAATGTGGCACGTACAGAAGGGGTGTTGGACCTCTGCTGAAGGTTTGGTTTAAACTTTCAATTAAAGGACTCTAGAGCTCTACCAGGCTGTAAGATGACCTCCAGCAGAAATAGTATTACCTTGGTAAATACCTCTCCTTGTGCAATCCAGCAAAAAATTAATTTGTCCAAACAAGATGGTGGTTTATTCTAACAACATGGTTTCTCTGTGGTGGTATTATTTCTAACAACATCCCAGACAACTATGGTTGAAATGATGCATGCCCTCCACTCAGCTGCACTGGTATTTGTTCTAAGTTGCTCTCATACAGTCAGCTAAAAATTACACTGTGTTTTGAAATTATGCCCTGTGATTGCAATGTTTCCTTTTATGAGTTACTGATCAGTTTTTGTTCCAGTGGTAAACTTCAACAAATTCCCCCACCCCTGCAGAGGTAAATTAGAGATAAAACCTACATTCCTGTCCTTTCCATCTTTACACGTTCTGGTTTGGGACCTACAATTAGAAGCAGAGAAAACAAGATGACAGTAAAACTAGGAGATAAACAGCTGCTGAGCCCTTTCACATCACCATCCCACCTGGCTGCCCAGAGTTAGTGTGGCAAGCACTTAGTGTGTGAGAATGAGGCGAGAAATCTCTATATAAGAACACATTAGTGCCTTGAATAGTAATTAGACTGTATTGCCCAAGACGTCTTTTCTTATGCCAGGGTAAGCTGGCACCCATGTCACTAAGCAGCAGTAGTGTATTGCTACCCCTTCGAAATTACCGATAGTTAATCCAATTCTTCAAACAGCTGAGAATGTTTCCCCGGCAGTTACCTGCCAATTACAGCATTAAAACACCTCTGAAAAGTTTTGAAGTGTGGATTTTGGTTTCTGTGAGATGAGGATAGCTCAATTCTGGTGTCAGAGTGTAAAGATTCAGCAATTACAAGAAGATTTCTGATAGAAAACTCTGCCACTGCAACGGCTTTCTGGGAAATGGGGAGGTGGAAGTGAGATAGGGTCGAGATTAAAACATACTTAATTGTCCTGAAGATGTTAATTATCAGGAAGACCTTGGTGACCTCATGTGACTGAAGTCTGAATTGTTTTTCTCATAGACATCCGTCGGAGTGTTCAAGGCCAGGTTGGACAGGGCTTTGATCAACCTGATCGAGTGCAAGATGTCCCTGCATGTAGCAGAGGGTGGAATGAGATGGGCTGTAAGGTCCTTTCCAACCCCAAATATCCTGTGATTCTATGAGGGGCTGGGTGGAGGAGAGGCAACTGCAGCCCAGAGCTGGGATGGAGGAATGAAGGAGAAACAAGGAGTAAGGATCCTTTTTCAACAAGTCAGGAAGCTCTTACCAGGGCAGAATATACAGAAAGAGAACAAAACTGTACTCCTGGGGCAGGCTTTTTGATAACTTTTACAAGCCTGTTTTGACAAAAAGTAAAAGAAAAGGGAAAACGTTTCTCTAGAAGAGCTACCCATGATGCTCCTTCTGTGGCTCCTGATTAGTGTGGTGTATATCCAACCCAGTGTTTGTTGTGCAGTAATGAATGTTGTTCCTTACATGCAAGAACTAGTGGAAAATTAGATCCCAGAAGCCGCCTCAGAGTTCCTGCAGCCTGCAATGCTGGCCTGGGAGGGGTGAGGCCACTGCTGCTTTGCAGCTGGAATCTCTGCAATAGAGAGGGGAGAAGGGAAGCTGCATTCTTTGCTTAGCAACAAACAAAAATACCAATTATTATAGGGAAACACTTCTGGTAGCAAAAACTTGCTCCTGAAAAAGACTATTTTGATTAATCTGAATGCAGTAAATAATTTGTTCATTTTTGTCCTGAGTGGGGGGCCTCTCAGGCAAAAATCAGACTAGATATAAATAGCAGCAGAAAATTATTTGTTTGATTGTTTCAGTCATGCATGGTTTTAGATGTGTATACTCCTTCCAGCATGGAAACCCATGGTTTATTACATGTTATCCCAAAAGTTTTCTAGCACAAGATTCCATCCCTGTTCCTTTTGCTTCACAGGTTTTGACTGCTAAAGATTTTTCAGTGCTTATTTAGTAGTAGCATAATTTCAGGATTTTTGAATCTGCTTTAATAATTCCACTTTTCCCCCCCTCTAATTGCAGGTCTGTGTATTAAAAAACTGCACAAAGCAATAAAAAGCCTTTGACTATGTGTGAGAATGCTACTGTCACAAGGAAAGTTTATCCTACTCAATGGAAGTTCCAAGCCTATAAAATTGATTTCTTCCATAGTTTCTTCAGAAAAAAAACTAATTAAAACCCCTCATTGATCACTTGTGCTAACATACGCCTATCTGAAAGTGATGTATTAAGCAAAGAGGAGTTTAAATCTATATAATCTTGTGCAGCTTGAGTAATGTGCACAGGATGAATAGCAAACCCACCCAATTCAGATAAAAACAGCATTTTGAACTGAGCAGATGTTAAAATACATGATTACAGGAAAATGCAATGGGTCAATCCCTGAATAAACTTAATCTGAGTCTTGACTCCAGACTAGCTGCATAACCTGATCAGAAAGCCCTAGGGAGACTGCGGCCTTGAGGAAAACAAAATGCTGGATTTGCTGTCTTTACCCCATGGGAATTTTAGGAATTCCCTAAGTGGGCTGAGAGGAATTTTGTTTTCTGTCTCTTTGTTTAAACAAATACTGTACTTATTTAGTTAGCCCATAGATAAATTGAGGCAAATACGTTTGTGATCAAAGCTGAAGTTCTACAGCCTTTTGGGCTACAGCGTGATTCATTCTTGTTAATAGCTTGAAAATTATATTTGCATCTGCTTGTGCAGTTGAAGCCTGGGCTACTGGCATTAGGTTGTAGTGGTGGAGTGCTCAAATGTAGTGGAACTAATTGCTTCCCAGCAAGATAAAAATGCAAGATAAAATAGGCAATGCTGTAGCACTGAACTTGAACAACACACTGACCCTTGAAATGTTCACTGTATGAGTGTTTTGATTTTCAGGTGTACACAGACTCCAGGAGAGGCAATTAATCTATAAACACCTCTGTAAAATCCTCAAGCCTGTCCATCTTATGCAGAGCTTCTCTCCACAGCAGAGACAAATGTTACAGCAGGGAGGGCTGTGACATGAAACTGCAGGGAGGCAGAGTAACAGGAGAAGACTCAAGGGAAAGGAGGACATCTCCCAAAGAATTAGGAGTAGTGATACCTCCCTTTTTCTCCCGGATTAAGGTCACCCTCAGCAGGTCACAGCCTGATTGTTCCCAACCCAAGAAAGCAGAAAGGCATGTGCAAGAACTTCATTTTCATGCTGTGTTTCATACATGCAGCCTGCACTTTTCCTAATACAGAGTAGGGGACCAGGATGAGTGGCAGGATTTGCTTTGCCAGAGCACACCTGGAGCTGTTCCAGCTTGGAGGTGTGCACAGTATGTGCTGTCTGGGAAGGCAGACACACACTGACCTGGGTATTCACATTTGAATTGCATCAGGATAAGCATTTACATAAATGAAAAGAGAGAAGGAAGTGTTATAAAGATTTACCAGCATAAGAAGAGAGAACTAATTTGCACGGATGTAAGGTAGAATGATTGGAGTTTTGCTCCCTGGGATTTAAAGTCTAAGTGTATATGCATGCATAAAGCATGAATGTGCAGGCTCACAAATACAGTTGTATTTTCATACAAGAAGTACTTCTGTAATTGTGAGGTATGCACAGTCAAATCCCTGTTTATTCAGAAAGAGACACCTTCTGGGAAGCCAGGTGTCCCAAGGATGGGCTGCGCTGTCCAAAAACCAGAGCTACCTTTGGTAGTTCAAGCTGAGCACTTCAACACTGAAGTACTTACATTTATTTTTAAAAGAAGTTTTTAAATTTTCATTTTTTATGTCAAACCAACTAATCCCTGGAACAAGGGCACTTACCCCGAGTGAACTTTAGGAAAGAAAGTTTGACTGCAATTTTGGTTCTTTTCCAGTACCCTTTCTAATGTGACCTGGACAAAAGTTCAAGTTAAATGTTACATAAAACTAAAGATTTGCTAATCCTAAAACATAATGCTGAAAAATACAGTCTGTTGTAGCACTTAATAGTGCTATTGTTCAGATCCTAAATTAGGGGGGAAAAAAAGAGCAGAAAGCTGCATGATCAAAAAGCTGGTATGAAATATTAGTGGTCGCTAAACAGCTGGAGACTGAAATTCTGGAGCAGGGCACCTTGGGGTCAGATATCTCACCTCTGTTCACTCAGACAGTGGATGTTGTCATTTCCATCCTGACTCCAGAGCTACACAGAGATAGAATATTTACTTTAGTTTGTCCTTACTGCATCACTGACTTTATTTATAAATTAAATGGCAGAATAAAACAGAGGTCCTAGATGCTCTTTCCTTCAGCCTTCTCTTCCAATGCTCTTGTCAAAGCAGTTTTAACTGAATAAAATGTCTCAAATGCTTTTGGCTGGAATAATTCCCATGAAAATTCCTGTCCCCTTTTAAGATTTGCCTAAAAGAGTCTTTGCAAAATGGACCAAAATCTCTCCACCATTCTTTGTGGTTATTATTCATAGAACTATTAATTATTACCTTAGGCATACAGATACAGTGTAATAAACAATTGCAACATATGAAAGGCAAATTTTGCAGAATCTGTTACTTCACCTCCATTACAAAGCAATAAATTTGAAACACAAATACCTGCTAGGAAGAGTTACTGGAAAGAGAGAGAAACAGCCTCATTCATAAAAAATACCATCTGTTAAATAATTTTCTTATTTATCCCCCTCCTTTAGAGCTTAAACAGTGACTTACTCTTTCTCTGGATTGCAGCAAATGGGTTTGTCCATGCCCAGTTTCCTGCTTGGCTGAACTTCTCAGCTGTGGCTGGGAGTAGGGTCAGTCTGCAGGGCAGGCAGCAATGCCTTCTCTTTCACTTGATGCTGCTCTTTTTACGTTTTCATGGGCCAGCAGCCCATGACATTCCCCCAGCCAGGAGGGTGGTCCAAGGTCTGTCTCGACCATTAAAGCCAGCTGTACCACACTGACAGGCACAAAGGGCTCACCTGGAAATGCTTAGAGGTGCCAGCCAGCTCCCTGCTCGCTCTGGGAGGGGAGCTGGAGTGCTTGGCTGTTGTTCACAGTGGGTTGGCCAGCCTGCTGTGCAGGGACACAGGCAGGACCTCTGGTGCTTTGCTCATCTCATGGCTCTCTGCTGGCCATCCACCTGGGGAGCCCTATGACTGTCCCCATGGGATATATTCTGGTCTACCTGCTTCCTGGGACTTTGAGTGGAGGTTTAAAACAGAACTTCAGCAGACTTGGAATGCCTATTCAGCCAACTGGAGGGAATAACTGGAAAGCCATAGGAGGAATGGCTGAGGTCACCTGGCTTGTCCAGCCTGGAGAAGAGGAGACTGTGAGGGGAAACCTCATAGCAGTCTGCAGCTTCCTTATGAGAGGGAGCAGAGGGGCAGGCTCTGATCTCTGCTCTCTGTGACCAGGGACAGGACCTGAAGGAATGGCCTGAAGATGTATCAGAGGGGGGTTAGGCTGGATAATAGGAAAAGGGTCTTCCCCCAGAGGGTGGTTGGGCAGTGAACAGACTCCCCAGGGCAGTGGTTATGACCTCAAGGCTACTAGAGCTTAACAAGCATTTGGACAATGCTCTCAGGCACAGGGTAGGATTGTTGGAGTGTTCTCTGCAGGGCCAGGAACTGGAAACAATGATCCCTGTGGGTCTCTTCCAACTAAGGATATTCTGTCATTCTATGCTATGACTGAAATTTTCAGTCACAGCTTAGCAGAGGCACAACTGGCTCTCAACTGTTCAAACACTGTGTATGCTTCTCCATGATCCACCATGGAAAATACCACCTTTGAGGCATGTTTTACATTCCTGTTTTCACAGCAGAGTACCTATTGAATGCTAGAATTTCTGCTGCTAGCCTGGGATTAGCTGTTTTGAATAAGCAGTGAGATTATTTGCAAGAACGCATAAAGAGCTTCACAAGGAACTGCAATAGGAATACCTAAAAAAATCATGAGGCAATGTGCTGTGGAGCAAAGGCACTCTAGTAGGGCACATGTAAGGAACAAAGACTAAGATTTGCTGTGATTCAAATGAAAAGATATTTGCTGCTTTTTCAGAAATAATGCCTGGCCTTTACATGCTCCAGGTCCCTCTGGGAACGGCCGATACTGGTACCACAGTAAGAACATTTGGCCAAAGTGAGGGAGGAGTTAGGATGCAATTCAGGTCCTGGACATCCAGCCATTTTTTTTGCCTAGCACACAGTGCATCTGTCTAAGCCATGAGCAGACAGTTTCTCTAGAAAGCTGTGGGAAATGGTGTCAAAGGCTTTACTAAACCCCAGACAAACAATTCACAGCCTTTTACTCACCCACCAAGCAGGTCATCTTGTTACAGAAACCAGGCTGGTCAAGCAGGACTTGCCTTTCAGAAACCCTGTTGGCTGGGCCTGACCCCTGGTTGTTCTGCACGTGCCACATGATGGCATTCAGGATGGTCTGCTCCATCACCTTTTGAGGTGCTTTTCCTCATTCTTTGTCTCTAGGTTTCCCCAGCCATTCTCCTTAGCCCTCGTTTTGTGGTTAATGTATTTATAGAAACATTTATTATATTGTCTTTTACAGCAGTGGCCAGATGGGCTTCCACTCTTCTTGTTTTCTCTCTGCATAACCTCATGATATCCTTGTTAATTTCCTGACTTGCTGCCCCTTCTTTCAAATGTCATAAACTCTCCTTTTTACTATGAGTTCCAGACAAAGTTCTTCTCTCTCTGGCTCTTCTTTCAGCATAGCCTGCTCCTGTGCCCTGAAGATTCCTTCTTACAGCATGTCCAGCTTTCCTGGGCTCCCTTGCCCTTCAGGACAGCTTCCCAAGGGCCTCTGTCAACCAGGCCTTTGAACAGGCCAAAGTCTGCTCTCAAGGAGTCCAAGGTGGCAGTTCCACTGACTCCCCTCATTACTGCTCCAAGAATCCAAAACTCTATCCTTTCAAGGTCACTGTTTCCAGGATGGCCTCCCACCATAGTAACATGCACTAGTCCTTCTCACAAACAGCACATCCAGGAGGTGCCTTCCCTAGCTGCCCCCTCACCAGCTGTGTCAGGAATATCTCTTCCACACACTCTAGGAACCTCCTGAACTCTCCTTTCTGCTGGATTGTATTTTCAGCAGATGTCTAGTGAGTTGAAGCCCTCATGAAGACAAGGCCATCATGAGACTTCTTTCTGCCTCCTGGTGCTTGTTTGGGTGATCTGTACCCAGCTCCCACCTGGATATCTGCCCTGTTGGCCTTACCCACAGTTCTTACCCACCGACCCTCGACACTTGCATCACCACTGTCAAGCTTTAGACAGTCAAAATACTCCCTCATGTACAGGTACCCCACCACATCTTATTCCTTGCCTGTCTCTTCTGGAGAGTTCACTACCATCCATTGCACCATTCCAGTGGTGCCAGTCATCCCACCATGTCTCTGTGATGGCAACTATGCAATAGTTTTCTCCTGCACCATGCCTTCCAGGATCTCCTGTTTGCTGCCCATGCTGCACACTGGGGCAGATGCACTTCAGTTAGGTAATCAATTTCAATGCTTTTTTGGGGAGAGAAGCTCCAATTCTTGAGCAACCATTCTCGGGAGCTTCCATGGTTTCTAGCACATCAATAACACTTGCACTCTTGCTGCTTCATGGATCTCCATTTCCTATGTCTACTGAAGATGGTAGCCTGGACAACCTCAATAACACACCATCATTAGAACAGTGTCAAGCCACTTTCAGGCTTATCTCAAGGGACCTGGTTTTTAACCCCCTCCCCCTTCAAATTCAATTTAAGGCTCACTCAACATGCCCTACTAACTCCTGCACAAAGATCCTTTCTCCTCTGAAACAGGTATACTCAGTCTGTCATCAGTAAGTATGTTGTCATCTAAACCATCCCATGATCAAAACCCCCAAAATTCTGTTGGTGACACCTGGCTGAAAGCCAGGGACTTGTCTGTACAACTTTCCTGTTTCTACCCTGAGCAGTGGACTCCCCAGACCAATCTCCCCCAGTTTTACTGCTGATGATGACAACCTGTGGTTGGGAATATGCCTGGGGTCAGCTGGGGTCCAATGTCCTGGGCATGTCCCTTTCCAACTCCTTTCACACCCCCACCCTAGTCGCTGGTGGGGCAGCATGAGGAGCACCAAAGGCCTTGATGCTCAGCATTGACTGAAACAGTCCTGGTTTATCAATACTCCCTCCAGCAAAAATCCAAACCACAGTCCCAGGGAAGAAATAGAACTTCTCCTCTGCCCAACACATTCTCCATCCCTTATTCTATGCTATGTGTATCCTGCTCTGGTTCTGTGGTATCCAATACCCACCAGCCCCTTCCCACTCCTAGCTATCATGCACAGATATCATTCCCTTAGTCTATGGACCACTCTTATGAAATATCCATAAAATACCCATAAAATATCCACAAATGTTCACAAAATTATAGAATCACAAAATAGTTGGGGTTGGGAGGCACTTAAAGCTGATCTTGTTCTAACCCCCTGCCATGAGCAGGGACACTTTCCACTGGACCAGGTTGCACTCCAGGCCCCATCCAACATTGAACCTTTCCAGGGATGGGGCATATACCTGTTCTAGTTTGGCCTTCTTCATGGCTGCAGTACCACCAGGGGTGTACCTGCTCTGTTGGGGGTTCATGCATGATCACACACTTTGAGGTGTTCCAGAATGACCTCCAGCACAGCCACAGACACTTCAAAGTGTACCTTCTCCAGTGTGGTCTTATCCTTGGACCACATTCTCTTCAAGGTGCTCCACGGTCACTGATGCTTTGGAGTGTCCTGCTTCCACATGGACACATCCACAGGTCACAGTAAGCAGAAGCAGCCACTAGTGAAAACCAAACTAATTTACAGTAAGGCGAGCACAGGAGCCCTGTGGTTTTACTTTCCCTTCCTCCTTGGTCTCCAGGGCTGCCCTATCCAGGCTCTCCTCACACCAGAGCTTACTCCTCATCCCAGGTGCCCCAAGGGGACAGTATGTCCTTCTCCTCACCAGGGTTCGCCCAGCTGGATTCCTGCCCTCAGCCAGGGATAGTGCTGCTTGCACTTCCCCCACTACAGCAAATCCTTCATGTGCCATCCCAGCGAGCCCCAGGACCCCTCCTCAGTGTCCCCAGCAATTCTCATCCCCCTGGCCCCTCATCACTCACAGATATCTATGGGATATGGGGTTGTGTTTGTTAAAGTTATTATGGTTATGTTTACTATAAAGCCCTGTGGCAGGGCACAGCAGAGATCAGAGGTCAGCTGGGTGGTGAAGGGCAGGTGTGGGGAGAGACCTGTGGACAGCATGTGGGTGGGAAGCTGATTGGGTGATGAGAGGCAGGGACAGCAGACTGCAGCTGGGCAGACAATGGGTGCTCTTCTCCTGTTAAGGTTTGGTTATGTCTGGTGGAAACTAAAGGTATATAGGAAAGGTGTTTTCTACAATAAAGTGATTTCCTTTGCATGCACAAGGGGGTCCATGTCTTTGTTCCCCATTGCTACAGATACCCCCCATACCTGCTGTCCATCTCCCTGCTGGCTGATGGTGCCCCTCGTCTGGGGAGAACCCTGCTCCTGATGGACATGAACCCTGCTGGTATGCGGCGGTGATGGGTGAGCATGGCCAAGTCGCTGCTACCAGCATAAGAGGAGTCAGAGATGGCTGAGCCACATGAGTGATAAAGTCTCAGAGGTTCACTTTGGCTTGGAAGTGAGGCTGGGGGCCTAGGTTTAAGCTGCCATCCCAGTGTGATGAGCATTGGCTCCATGGTCCCCCTGCTTTGAACTCCGAACCTCTGGGTGTGCTGTGCCCTGCTGTGCAGACCTGGATCCCCAGGGAGAGGTATTGCTGCTGACCTGAGCCACAGCCTATGCTGTCCTCAGCAACACGACTGGGATTGGGGCAAGCACAGCATCCCAGGTCAGGAGCACCCTGCATCCATAGGCTCATGACATGCAGCTGACTGGGATTCCAGTGGGCTTGCTCCTGGTGGCTGACACAGCAGGGCAGGTCTCCGCTGGTGTCGGCATCTGTGTCTGGGTCAGTGCTGGGACGTGTGGCAAGGAGGGGCTCTGCCCTATGATGCAGCTGGGGTGCTTTCCCCCAGCCTGCCCTGTGTCTCTCAGTAGCCCCTCCAAGGCCCCACCACACTCCCTGATCTGACCTTGTTACTGCTGCCACACTTCCCCAGCCACTTGCGGAGCAACCAGTTGCTTCCCTGTCTGCAGCACTGCAGCGTCTGGGAGCTTCCCTCAGGGTGGCTCTGCTCACCATGGAGCATCTGCTGGCCAGGACCATGGCCACTGGCAGCCCCTTACACCAGCAAGACCTCCACCTCATCAAGGAGATGGTGTTGCACATGGCCCGCACCTCCTTAGCTGCTACTGTGTCCATGAGAACATCTCAGTGCCACCAGCCCATCCATGTTGGCTGCTCCACCTCCCTCTGGAAAATGGGCACCCTGCCCTTCAACTGGGATGTCATCTTCATGATGGACACTTGCTACAGTGTCCCTACCAAGGACCTGTTCCATGAGGACAAGGAGGTTCTCATCCTGCTTTTCCAGATGTTTTAGGTTGCTGACATCACCCTCTTCCAGCTGTTTCTGACTGTGCTCAGCACATAAAACTGTGATTTCGTGATGTCCCTGCAGGACAGTCTCTCCCATGGAGACATGTGGCAGGGAATGGTCCTGTCCCACCAGTTCTCCCAGGATAGGGAGGTCTCGATCTTGGTCACGGTAGGGGTTGTGCCATGGGCAGATGGCCTTGTGCATCTCCCAGCTGCTCTGACCTGTGTTTTGCAGTGGGGTCTGTGGGCAGTAGAATGTGACACAGCGTGGCACGGCATGACACGGCATGGTGCGAGATGGCATGGTCTGGCAGGGCTGGCTGCATGCTGTGCAGTGAGAACCGTGCTGCTGCCATCACACTGCAGCAAGGAGGAGGGGATGAGAATGATGATGATGATGGAGCCACCAGCACCACGGGGACAGCAGGACAGGATGGGAGACCCATGGAGATACCCACATAGGGTCCTGCAGGGCAGGTATCTGTGCCCAGCTCAGCCTGGCCATAGTGCCACTGCCCCCAGGACATTGGCTCAGCCTGGCAGAAGCCTTTGCTGAGTGGCAGCTGTGGTGTTAGGATGCAGCTGTGAGAGGTTTGTGAGAGGCTCTCCCCGGAATGGAGGCTGGAATTAACTGGGGTAGGGGGTGCAGCAGGGCTGCCTTGGGCAGGTCCTTGCCCAGGTGGCTGCTCCACTGCTTGTCTTCCCCTGGCTCCTGAGAGCAGCTGTGGGACTGAGGTGTCCCCAGGGGGCTCCTGTGGCTACCTGGGCTGAGGGCAGCTCATGGGGGCTATATCTGAAGGTTTCTCCATCCCCTCCCATCTCTATTTCCTCCCACATTCTGAGCATCCTGACGTGTGATGTCCATAGCACAGGGGTTGCTCAAGGGGTTTGGGATCTGTTCCCCAGGCTGTCCCACAGCCCAGGGGGGTCACAGCCCCAACAAGCACCTGAGGGAGCGAGCAGGGGGCTGGCACCCAAGAGCAGGGGCCCTCCTAGCACAGGATGGTTATGGGGGCTGCCCCATGGAGCAGCAGATGGGACTCAGCAATGCCATGCTGAGGAACAGCCCCAACCCTCCCCAGGTGCAGAGAGGGATGTGATAGGCCCATCTTCTGGGGTGCTTGGATCCCAGGGCTTCCCCATCCACCCTCTCCTCCAGGGCAGGGCACAGCTGTTGTTCCAGGTATTCCCTGGGCAAAACTGGGACTGACTGTGGCTCTCCAGCCCTTTGCCAGGCAGGAAGGGGGTCAGGAGTGGATCCTGCTCTTCACAGGCACCAGGACTACCTCCTCTCCCTCCCTGCCTCCTCATCCCACAGGTGCCCTCTACACCCCTGGCCAGCACCATCCCCAGGATGCAGGTGACACTGGGCAGCCTTGATGTACTTTAATAAACTCTCGGGTCCCAGAGCCAGCTATGGGCAGGGCTGGTTCCAGCCCAGGAAGCACTCCTGATTTGGCTTGGGGCACCAGGAGCGCCACTTGCAGTGGGGCCAGCACATGTGGGGTCATGCAGTCTCCAAAGCAGGTCACAGAGACGGGCCTCCCTGGAAGTGTCACATGTGCGTGCAGTGGTGTGGGGCTGTCAGAGCAGGGAGCTGTGCTGCAGGGTGCTCACCCAGCACCCAGCACAGGAGTTGCTCCTGTCTCAGCCCAGGCCCCCACTCTCCCCAGGGACAGGGGACAGTGCTGGGGACGGCCATCGCACCTCCTTGGTGTCGACACCGAGGGGACTGAGCACCACGCAGGTGAAGTTGGTGCGCAGGTGCTGGTTGTCGAAGGAGCTGAAGTGCAGATCACGGCGCAGGGCCAACCTCGAGCCCTGCAGCTCCTCTCTGTGGACCCAGCGGGGACAAATCAGTGCCTGCTCCAGACAGGCGGACCCAGAGGCCCTGCCCCAGCCAGGGCTGCCCCGCTGTCACTGCTCCCAGGCGCCCTGTCCCCGTACTCACTGCACTGTCCCCTCACGCACAGCACCGTCTGGGTGCAGGCTCTCCACGAAGAAGCCGTTCTCCAGCCAGTAGAGCAGCGTCAACTCTGGAAGCTCACTCAATGCCTCGCATGACACAGTCACGCTCTCACCTGCAGCCAGAGGCGGCATGAGGGTCAGGGGGGCTGCAAGGGTCGCCAGTGCCCCCCAGGCACAGCCACCCTCCCCAGCTAAGTGGGACATTCCCCCATCTAATCAGCAACCCGAAATCTTGGCTGTGGGTGGAGGATTCACCTTGTGTCTGCTGGAGGCTGGCACAGGAGCTGACCCCCACTGCAGCCTCCTCACCCTTAGTCTCTGCCATGGCCCTGAGGGTCTCTCACCTGGGTGGGGGAGCTCTGCTGGCATCCGCACGATGGTGACGCTGGGCGGCTGCGAGGCCATAGCACCTGGGGGACCAGAGTAGGTTGAGGTGGGAAGTAAGAGTGACCTCGAGACCCCACATTTTTGTAGTGGGTGAAGAGGCAGGGTGTCCCCAGACCTCTGAACAGGTCTCTTGAGGGGCATAGAGCCCGGGGTTGACCTTAGGCTCCCCGGTCCCCCAGTAACCCCCACCTACCTGTGCAGCAAGTGGCCAAGCTCCAGCAGAGCAGGAGGATCCAGGCAAGGCGTCCCAGGGGCTCTGCAGGCAAAAATGGAGCTCAGTGCTGGGCACACAGGGATGCTTCCCGTTAGCTTGGGGTGCTTCTCGTGAGCGTGGATGGTTACCCCAGCATTCCCTGAGCCTGTGATGGTCTTGTCCTCTCAGCATCCTCCCAGCTGGCCATGGTACCCCCAGCACGCTCCCCCCAAGACTCCTCAAGTCGACGATCCCATACCCTCGTATCTGCCCAGCACCCCTGGAGTCTGGGATAGTCCCGTACCCCCCAGCATCCTCCTCCCAGGGTCCCTCAAGTTGCGGCTGGTGCCCCCCAGGGCTGTCCGCCTACCGCTCCGGTACATACGGAGAGCCCGTGGTTCAGACACGGGGCGGCGGCGCTCGGGACCGCGGCGCTTTATGCCCAGGGCCCGGGGAGGAGCGAGAGGCAGCGCCGTGACTCACCGGGAGCCGCCCTCGGCCCCGGCGACGTGGCGCGACGCCACCGCACGGGGACCCTCACCTGGACCTTGATGTGTGTCGATGTCGGTCCTCTGCCGCCATGTCCCCGAGCCCCCTGAGCGTGCCCAGTGTCCCCAGCACTCCATGCCCCTGTGCTGTGTGTCGCCTGCACCTGGGGATACACATCCATGATCGGCATCCCATGACCCCCCTCACCCCTGGGGGAGCATCCATGGGTTCCCCAGGGATGGTGGAGTGGGGCCCAGCTGGGCCCCCAAGGGGCTCTGGCTGAGCGTCACAGGATTCTGAACATGCTGGTTTGCTCCCCGACGCTTTGTGATCAGGGACGAGGCAGGGTCTGCACAGGAGGAAGGTGGGTTAAGCCCCCAGGAGACTGAGTATGACAATGGCTGAGGGAGCCTGGGTGTTGGCCCCTGGGTGTCCCAGCTGGTGCAGGACAACAGCTTAGCGGATAGAAACTCCCAGGGCTTTAGTTCTCGGCTGCAGGAAGCCATCTCCAGTGTCGCATAGGAGACCCGCACCCCCAGAGCCAGCCCCTTGACAGCAGATGAGGTTTTGACAACCCACTGGCTACAAAACCAGGGACCAGACCCCACACCCCACTCCCCAGCAGTGCCAAGGCTGGGGAGCTAGTGCGGGCACAGCAACAAGGCAGAAGCAGCCACCTGAGTCACAGGCCCTGACAAGGCTTGGAAAAAGGTCCCAGAACTCCCAATGAGTTTTTTTCTGTTCCCAGCAGAGCAGGAAGGTGGTGGGAACAGGAGTTATCTTGGAGACTGGCAGGCAAGTGCAATAGGTTCCTGGCCTCCTGCTGGGATAAGGCCAGTGGTTGCATCCTCCCCTCTGTCCATGGGTGTCCAATGGACAGAGACAAGCCAGAGGCTGCTCCCGACCAGCTCCTCTTCCACCTTCCTGTTCCCACCACCAACAACCAGCTTAGTTCTGCATGCTACAGGGTGAAAGAAGTGGCAGGGAATGCAGATGGGTGCTTGGTCATCATCCATGCAATATCCTTCCCCCGGGGAAGATGAAAGGAGGAACCATGGCCCTACCCTGCAGCAGGGAAAGACGATCAAGAAAAACCCAGGGCCGCATCTCTGTTTCCAGGGCTCTTATTTCGGTGTTTGGCACAACACTGCAATGTGGTTCCACCCAAAAGGAAACTCAGAGGATGCAGCAAGGCGCTGGGGTTCCCCAGGGGGGAACACAGCCCACGTAGAACCTGCAGCCACGTGGCCACTTCCCAAATCCCCTGAGCCAGGCGCTGCTTTGTAGCCCTCCACCAGACCCCAGTGCCCTCAGGGAGTATGACTCAAGTCTCCACATGCCAAAATACCACCGATGGCCCTGGGATTGGGGACTTTGCCCCCACCCACTAACAAAAACTGAGCCCAAGGCCACTTGCACCAGCATGACTCCTACCAGCATGGCCAGGAGGATGTCATGGAGTAATGCTGGGGCAGGGAAACACCAGCACCAGCCCAACCTTCACTCCATCCCTTTTATTCCAGTGCCAAGAGCAATACCCAGTGAGGGCGGACCCGCGCCCTGGGGCAGGGGCACCCGCTCTTGGCTGCTCTTGACATCCCGTTACCATCACCCAAAAGGGCACAGAGAGGAACAGCACTGGCCCCACTCCATGCCTTGGCTGACCCCCCTGAGCAGTCAGGGGATACCGTTGGACTCCAGGGAGGAACACAGAAAATTTGGGAGCATCTAAAAGGGTTCCCCGAGGCAGAGCCCACCATCACCATGCCACAGAGCAGCCTGGTCCCTGCTGGCATACCCATGGCACCCAGAGTGGACCTGGTAGCTGGGGTAGCCAGGCGCCCTCCCATCCCCTCTTTCAGGGCACTGGGCTCCAGCCTCTCATCCACAGCCCCCGTATCCCATCCTCACTGCCAGCAAGGCTGCTCCAGGGTGCTGGCATTGGAGCTGGCAAAGCCTTGGCCTTTCTCCCCATGGCCTCCCCTGATAGAGTGGCAGGAGGGAGCTGGAGAACAGCCCCCAGCCCAAAGCTCAGCCCAGCAGGGCACTGCAAAGGACTGGAGAGGGGCAGGGAAAGGGGACAAGTGTCTCTTTTTGGCTGCAATAGAAAGTTTTAAATATGCTCATTAAAATAATTGCTTTTTAAAAAAGTCCTCCCCTAGCCCTGGCAGGAGGGGCTCTGATGTTGCTGTCCTTGGGGGTGGCCAAGGTCCTGAGAGGTGACGGAGCAAAGCCAGCATCCCCGGTGGCAATATCCTCTTGTGGTTCCACGGCTCCCTGCCGCCTGCTCTTACTCCAGCCCCAGGATGTAGTTGATTCCCTGGACCAGTCCGATGATCACTGGCTGCCAGGCCACCAAGTAGCGCAGCCAGTCCAGCAGCTGCCCGTACATGACGTGTGGCCTCTCCCAGCTGGGCAGGAAGGAGTTAAAGAGCTGTGGGGAAATGGATGAGAAAAGCATGGCCCACCCACAAGCCACCCAAAGGTGCCTCAAAGCAGGGACAGAGAACACAGGTGCCCAGGGAGGGATGGACAAGCACTGTCAAGTGAAGGACAGACATGGGTCCTCATGGAGGGACAGCTGTGGCCAGGCTTGCCTTGGGTTTTGCAGGGTCTCTGCCACAGCCACATGCTGCAGTGACCTACTCAGGGTGCCAGGCAAGTTTCCCACTGCTTCCCTTCCCAAAGTCTGGCTTCCAGCAGGAGAAAGGATACGGATTACTGAACATCCTCTTGAGATCCACCTTCTCTTTGCAGTATGGACATGTCTGCTTCTTCCCGACAATGCACCAGCCCCGGATGCAGAACTCATGAAACCTGGGGAGTGGCACGTTAAGGGGAACTGGAAGAAGAGGGGGATACACAGCTCAGTGTGGAGGAAACCACCAAGCCCAAGGAAGTCCCCCTAGCCGTAGAAACATCCTGCCATATGAGGATGGTGCACTGCACAATGACAACCCTTTCCTAGGTGCAGTAGCTTCCAGGAACAGGGGAAGAGCTCATGGGGCAGCAGGATGGAGCCAGGGTAGTAGCATGAAGGCCCTGACCAATGCATGGGCACCAGGGAGATTCAAACTCTTCAGTGATGGTGCCCAAGCACTGAGGTTTGGACAGCCTGGGAGAGCTCTGTGAACTGCATGCATTTTGGAAGCCTTCTTCAAAGGCTTCCTGGAGATTAACATTTAAGGAATTTCTCTGTAAGTAAGGGTCTGACTTACAGGTGCCTGCTATGCTCTGTCACAATGATTTGCACAACCTGAGCACAGCCTGGAGAAGTTACAGGAAAACACGAGGTAGCTGCAGCTGACTCTGCCACGTACAAGGGTGTCACTGCGTGAATAAACTTGCCCCAGAATATCTCTGCTGCTCAAACCATGGAAGAATGCCAGAGAGCAGCAACAGGAGTCACTTGCTTGTCAGCAATGCATGAGTGCCCAGCCAGCCATCACCCCTGAGGACCACCAGGAGCACCAACCAGCTCCTCTGGTAGCCACACCACCCTAATCTGCTGCAGTTCTGGGCTCTTGCAGAGTGCCAGCAATAAATCTCACCAACACTTTCCAAGAGTTAAATTTAGGCTCTGAGTTTTACCAGTATGACCTTTGCTCAGGCCCGGTTTGGAAACCACCCCGCAGGCAGTAACGGACACAGTGCCAGAGGACATCCCATGTCCACACTGAATCACCCCGGGTAAAAAACCCTGACTCACCGCCCCAGCTGGGGCAGAGCACCAACCAGGACTTCCAGTTTCAAAACCCATTTCCCATCAATCAGCTGACATGAAGGACTGAGTGACTCCAGCATGCTGGAAACCCTGGAGGAGTTCTGGAGAAGGAGGAAGCTGCTGGGCTGCGGCCAGAGCAGGTAGCAAACAGCGGTGCTGGACCAGGGGGCTGTTTTCATAAGGGGGGCAGCTGTGTTTTCTCACAATTCTTCCTTATGGACACTCGGGACCCACTGCATTGCACCTCTGATGAGGGGCCAGGGTGGCATGGAGCAGGGATGCCTCATGTCCTGACCTCACACCATCACTTCCCCTAGAACATCTGCCAGGGACACTGCCAGGCAGATGGGTCACAGCAGATTTGTCAAAAGCAGGTAAAAACTGAGGTGCAGCTCCATGGCTCAGCTGAGGTAGCTGGGGAGGAGAAGGAAGAGGAAACAATCACTTATGACTGGTGACAAAGTAATTTCAGGGACACCCCTTCCCATGCCAAGTCAGTGATGACACAGGCACAGATCACATGCAAATTCAGCTGGACAGCCCCAAGTCCCAGAACAGGCATTTCTTCACCCAGTGCAGGAAGAAGCCATGGGGCAGGAGCTCCCTGCTGCCCACCCCAGCACAGGGCCAGTGAGGCAGGGGGCTGGCACCTGCAGAGAAGGATACACGTGGTTGCAGGAGAGGCGGTAGGTGTTCTCAATGATGCCTTCCTCATTGACATCCACGAAGATCTGCTGGCCGCAGACGGCACAGACGCTGTCGGAGAGGTGCTTGGTGGGCATCCCTGAGGCGCTGTAGAACTGAGCGAGGACAGAGCAGAGGGAGAGCGGTGACAGTGGCAGGGCACGTGTCCTGCACCCACAGTGGCACAGCTAAGTTTTAAGGAGGGCTGGGGCCAGTGCCCCAGGGGTCCAGCCTTGGCCTTTGGGGCTTAAGAACCTTGTTACAGGTCTGGCTGTGGGAAACAACTACAACAGGACAGCTGCTCAGTGATGCAGTGGCCTGTCATACCCCAGCCCCATGCACCCCCTCCCCAACAGCCAGGTGGGTTTTTCAGCTGCCTGCTGGGGCCGTGCACCCAGGGCAGAGACTGGGGAAGAGAGCAGGACAAGCTAGAGGTCACAGCTTTGACCCAAAATGACAACCTTGGGCTGCTTGTCAAACACAGCCCCCATCTCCAGCCCTGCAGGTCCCTGACACTCATTCAGCAAAGCTCAGGGCAGCTGCCCCTCTCCATTTCCAAGCCTGATGGCTCAGCACAGGCCTGACACAACACGGAGAGTGCGGGCACAAAATGTGGTCCCACACACTCCAGCTGTGATTGACCCCTCAGGATCACTGAGTAAAACTTCCTGCTCCACCACGCTACCTGAAATGAAACCATATGACTAAGAGACTCTTTGAACTCTGGCAGACTTGATGACATAATTGTGTCACTGGGGAGCTTGTTCTCTCTGGGTAGATAACCTTCACCCTATGTCCAACCTGCACTTCCCCTGATTCAGCTTCACTCCATTTCCTCATTGATTATTGCTGGACAACCACCTCCACTCATTGATGCTGTGCCTGACGCACCCCAGGACATAGCTGGCCCCTTTTAGCTACCAGGACACACTACTGACTCATATTCAATTTTCTGTCAACCCAAACTCCCTAATCTCTTTCCACAGAACTCTCTCCAGACTCTTGTTCCCAAATTTGTACCTATAACCAGGATTACACCACCCCAGGTGGGGAATCTGGCACTTGCCCTTGTTAAATTTCACACAGCTGGTGCTTGCCCAGCTCTCATCTGTCCAGCTCTCTCTCCAAGGAGGTCATGGCTCCTCCTGGTTTAGTATCATCAGCAAAACATGCCTCTGGCAGAGCCCTGGCACAGCTTTGCTCTGAGCATCTGACAGAGCCCTGAGAATCCAAGAGAGACCCAAGCTGGGCCAAGGTGTCCTAGTGTAGGAGGCCAGGGGCTGCAGCAGCACTGCAAGGAGCAGCAGAAGAAAGCTCAGAAAGAAAGAAACACAAAGTCCAGGACCCCAAATAGCTGCTGAAAAGAAGAAACATGACCTACTCCACTGTTGTCCTAGGTCATGTATTTTTGGTGGGGTGGGTTATTTTCATACCAGGTGAGTGGGCTACAGATTTTAGGCCACTGCATCCTCTGTCCACAGGGACAGCTAAGGTTGCAGCAGGTACAAGGCAGGAAGCCCACAGTGTGAATCCTTCCCTGGTGGCTGCAGGTCACAAGTTAATGCAAGCACAGCAGTGTCAGAAATGGGAGTCTTCATTGGCACTGGAGATTTTAAAGGCCCAGGAAAAGAAATATTTGTCAGTTTAGCAGGGCTAAACACATTATTCCACTTCTTCATAGAATCAGAGAATGGTCTGGGTTTGAAGGGACCTTGAAGGTCACCCAATTCCAACCTCCTTTCATGGGCAGGGAAACCTTCCACTAATCCAGGTTGTTACAAACTCCATCCAATCTGGTCTGGAACACTTCCAGGGGATGGGGCAGCCACAGCTTCTCTGGGGAATCTGTGCCAGTGTCTCACCACCCTCACAGGGAAGAACTTCTTGTCCTGGAGACGGGACCCTGCAGAGGCTGTGCTCTTCAGGAAGGATGTCAGAGCAACTCTTGTTACATTAGATCCAGGGACCCTTCCTTGATGGGGAAATTCCCATTTGAAGGAAGCCAAAGCTGCTGCTGAGACCAACATGTTTCGGGCCCCCTGCTATGGGGCACAACTCTGGCCTAGGGGACAGTCCATGGTGAACTCACCCCGATGGTTGAGGCCATGTAATCCGCACACATCTCAGCAAAGTCTCGTTCCAGCACTCCGTAGTAAAGACCGTAGAAGAGGAGAGAGATGCCAAAGTCCATCGCATCTTCAGGTTTGATTCTACAAGAAAAAAACATCAGCAGGGGTTTTTTGAGGGCAAAGCCACTCTAATCATATTCCAGAGAATGTATTATTCCAGAGAAGTAGTTGACCTCTCTAATAATGAAGCTGGTTTGGGCTAGAGTCCTCTGCCACCACCCATGGACTGGCTTGCTTCTTGCAGTATACCAAAAAAAAAAGTCACTGCTGCCCCCAGGCTGGACACCACAGAGCTTGGGAACCTGCCAACAAGTGAACTGGAAGGAGGGTTCTCCAGCAACCTGGACCAGTTCAGGTACCAGCACCTCACCTGTGATCCTCCCAGGAGTGAAAGGACACCCCAATAGTCCCTCTGGCCCCATTAATCAGATTGCCAAGTGTTGGAAATGGTGAGACAGAGAGACCTTATAGATATGATTGCTTAGAAGGAAATTCTGAAAATATGAAACCTAAAACTGGAATAGAGATGAAGGCAGCCTTTGAGATGTGAGCAGGGCCAGCAGGAAGAAAGCTGTTAGCCAAAAGTGGATTAAGCAATAGCACACAAAGGAAGACCCAGGGACCCGTGGGTGGAGTCCCCTCAAGGTATCAGAGAAAAGACAGACTAAGTAGTGACCCTTAAGGTTTACAATGTAGAGTGATATGGTAATATAGTAGTCCTTATAGGCTGTATGCAAATATAGTAGGATTTGTGCCCTGTATCGGTTGGTTACTGTAGGTTAGAATATTCAATAGAGAAAGAGATAAAACTGTAAAGGAAGCCTCTTCAGACCCCGTTTTGAGCTGGAGGCTGGCAGCTCAGAGCAGGGCCCTCCTGCACCCCACAGCCCCTGCAATAAGCCTCATGTTCCAGAGCAACCCTGTCTCCAAAGAGTTCTGTCCCATGCTGCTGCTGTCGATACCCGCTCCCACGATTCAATAGCCAAGTAAACTGTTTTTCCAGAGTAATAGCCAAAGGTGCGTTCCACCCCACTGCCCCAGGAGTGGGAGCTGAAAGATTCACTCACCTGAATAATAAGTTAAGACCAAAAAGCGTAAACATGACAGCCATGTATCCCACGATCCCAGTAGCATAGCTGATCTTGTATATTAGTAGAAACCATTTATAAACCAGCCTGTAAAGAATTAAAACAAGTAATTTAATGACTTCATTTTTTCCTGAATGAAAGTGTGCCAATCATCTGAAGAGATTTATTTTTCACACCTGTTGTGTTTTTGCAGACACTTTGCCTACCCTACACATGGGCAAGAGCTTTACATTCCTAATTCAACCTGTCACAGGCTGCTCAGTCTTGACTTCCAGACTAGAAACTTCATGATCTCCAAAGGCAATAAGGAAGCCTGCTGCATGCTGGGAATGCCTTGGGTGAGGACACCAGCCCATGTGGAATCCACCTTTCCACCCCCCAGCCAGGTACCAGGTATATTGGGCTGGCTGCCATCAGCCAGTTATGTGCTTCACACCCTTTCACATGTGCAGGGCTCTCACACTCCCAGGGTGCAAAGCTTAACACACATCTGTAGCAGGGAAACTGGAAAGAGATCCTTTTAATGGTAAGCCTGGGGCTGAGGAGATTCCCCAGGAACAGCAGACAAACCTGGGTGTTGTCTGTACGAGAGGCTTTCGAGTTGCCCGGAAGGTGACAAAAGCTGTGACTGCTGAGAAGAGCACCCAGATCACCAGGAACCTCCACCAGTTCAGCTTGATAGTGAAATACAGAGGCACTACCCACATCTGGAAGAGGGTCACCATCTGCAGGAACAGAGGAAAGGCATTTGGAGCTGGTTCTCTGCTCCTCAGACATCAGAAACACTGTGGCAGCCATTCTCCTGCCAACATCAAGTAGCCCTGAATTGCACCAGGAATCTGGGGAGGTTTGACCTGTGGCACCTGGAGAAGAACTCAAACTCAGCGCATGAGTCAGATAGGGAACAACTGAGGGAGCTGGGGCGGCTCAGCCTGGAGAAAAGGAAGCTCAGGGAGGACCTTCCTGCTCTCTGCCTCTACCTGAAAAGAGGTTACAGGCAAGTGGGGCTCAGTCTGTGCTTCCAGGCAACAAGTGACAGGACATTAGGAAAAGGCATCAAGTTTTCCTAGAGAAGGTTAAGGTTGCATGTTGGGAAAATTTCTTCCCAGAAAAGGTGGTGAAATCCTGGCACAGGCTGCCTGGGGCAGTGATGGAGTCACCATCCCTGAAGGGATTTAAAAGCTGTGTGGATGTGGCACTTGGGGACATGGTTTAATGCAAGGCTTGGCAGTGCAGGAGGAACAGTTGGACTCAATGGTCTCAGAGAGCTTTTCCAACCCAAACAGTTCTGTGATGTTGTGACAGAGTCAGAGGCAGCAGCCACGTGATTTTTGGTAGCAAAGGGTACAGCTTGCAGGAGAATGCAGAGGAATCGTCTCCAGAGGAATGTGTGGGAGATGATTCACGCAGCCAGTTGTTGTAAGGCGGCTGCATAAACCTTTGCCTTCCCAGTGTCCCAATGCTGCAACCACAGACACCTCAGACAGATACTACACCAGGCAAGAAGGTTTTGGCTTGCATGACAGCCTATTCCCAAAAGGATCTACAGCTGGGCAGCTGAGCTCCCATAGTGCTGCTGGAGGGAAACAGGCAAACAGGTTTCGTTAAAAGTTCACAGAGGACTACAGGCACTACCTGGAAACATTAAATCAATATTATCATTATGACAAGGAAGTCAATGTGAAGTTGCTTCAGGTAACTAACAGACCCAGACAAGCTGGTGGCATCAGCAAGTGGCAGGTCTGCTCAGCAGAGTGCTGCAGGAACCATCAAACCCAAGCTGCCAGCAGCAAGAAGCCCCCACTGCTTCCAAGGAAGCACCTACAAAATGCAGCTTCCCTCAGGACAGCCCCCAGGATCTGCTTGTCCATCCCTGATGTTAAAGCACTATGTCACACTGAGTTATTTCCATCACTTCCAATAGAAACCTGAGGCCTTCAGGTTCATCCATTCTCATCCCTAGCCAGAATCTCCCACGTGCTGGGAGAAACAAGGGAATGCTGTGAAGACAAGGGAATAGAAACACCAGATAATAGGAAAACCAGGAATGCTTTTCTCATCAGCAACAACAGGGCATCGCTCAACACTCACAAGCAGCCCTGGAGGCAGAAGGGCTGTGGGGGTAACTTACATTGTAGGAGCGAGGGTGCCGCTGCTTCCACTGAACCAGGAGGAGCTGTGCCACCACGAGCGTGGCGATGAGGATGAGAACCATCTCGGCGTGCATCGCCTCGTGCCCACGGTGCTTGGCATGCATCCGTACGTGCTCCACCCTGCAACAACCAGGAAAAGGTGGCTGAAGAGCACAGTGGCACAGACTGCATGCTGGGGTACAAAAACCTCAGGAGAGCCAGGAAGACCAGATGGAAAAGCAGCACTAAGAAGAATTGTGTTTGTGGACAATCCAGAAGGGAAGGGACAAAAGGTTGCTCTGGGACCAGCTCATTTCTCTGCTGTGAAAGCCAAGAACAACACTTTGTCCATCTAAGCATGAAGGAGGTGGAGAACTCCCACTGATGTACCTGGACTAATGAACATGGAGTGCACAGTCACAATCCCAGAATGGGCAAGGTTAGAAGGGGCCACCAGTGGGGTCATCTCTCTCAACCTTCCTGATCAAGCAGCATCTTCCTAGAGCACATTGCAACTCTTTGACCCAGAGTGTGTGCTAATTCTTAGTACCAAACCCTCAGCCCAGTTTTGGAACCGCTAACACTGTTGTCCCTCTTATCCAACAAGGGAAAGGCTGGAAAGGTCAGCATGGAGAGTGGGGGGAACAGCTGATATCTGCTAAACCCCCAAACTCCAGCAAATTGCTTCTCTCCAGCCTGAACATTCTGGAAAAAGTCATTTCCAGACTGATATTTGCCAGACACCTGGGGTTTCTTTGCCCAGCTTGTGCTGTTTGACCAAAAAACAAGGTGGAATTAAGAGCTGTGACATCCTTATGTCTTGGTCTCTAGGTGATAATACTGTTCAGGAAGTTAGAGGAAAGAAAAAATCCAAACCTAACAAATATGCCAAATTCTCTAATTTTAAGTCATTCTCTAGAAACTAACATAGAATCACAAAACCAGGTTGGAAGGCACCACATCTGATCCAAGCTCGCTGCTCAGGCAGAATCATCCTAGAGCACACAGCACAGGATTGCATCCAGATGGTTCTGGAATATCTCCAGTGAGGGAGACTCCATACCCTTTCTGAGCAATCTGTTCTAGTGCTCAGAAAAGAAAGGTTGCTGCACAGGAAAGAAGTTCTTCTTCATGTTCAGGTGGAACTTTCTGTGCATCTGTTTCTGCTTGTGGCCTCTTGAGCCATTGCTGGGCACCACTGAGCAGAGCCTGGTCCATGCTCTGCCCCCTCCCTGCAGGACTGACAGACACTGATGAGGTCTCTTCTCAGTCATCTCATCTTGCGGCTGAACAGCCCCTGCTCCTAAGAGAGATGCTCCAGTACCCTCATGATCTCTGTAACCTCCACAGGACCCGCTCTACAAGCTCCCTGTCTCTCTCATCCTGAGGAGCTCATAAGTGAACACAGCACTCGAGAGTGTGGGGCTGAGTAGAGGGTCAGGATCACCTCCTTTGACTCGCTGGCAATGCTGCTCCCATGCATCCCAGGATCCCATTGGCCTCCCTGGCCCAGAGGGCACTGCTGGCTGAGGGACAGTTTGTTGCCCACCAGGACCCTGAGACTGTACACCTTCTCCACAGAGCTCCTCCAGCAAGCTGGCCCCCAGCCTGTGCTGGTGCAATACTGAGAGTCCAGTCTGACTGTGATTTTCAATAAGCATCTGGATTAAATTGGTTTGGGTCAGGGAAAAAGAAGAAATTTTCAGGCCCTTACTGTAAGACAGACATTGAAGGGTTGGAGGGTGTCCAGAGAAGGGTAAAAGAGCTGGAGAAGCGTCAAGAGCACAAGTCTGGTGAGGAATGGCTGAGCGAGCTGGCGCCACTCAGCCTGGACAAAAGGAGGCTTGGGGGGGGATCTTCTTGCTCTCTACAAGGCCCTGACAGGAGGGTCGACCCAGGCGGGGGTTGGGCTCTTCTTCCAGGTAAGAAGTGACAGGAAAAGAGAAAATGGCCTCAGGTTGTGCCATGGGAAGTTTAGGATGGATATTGGGAAAATTTCTACACAGAAAGGGCTGTCTAGCACAGGTTGCCCAGGGCAATGGTGGAGTCCCCATCCCTGGAAGGATTTAACAGACATGTAGATGTGGCACCTGGGGACATGGTTTAGTGGTGAACCTGGCAGTGCTTGGAGAATGATTGCACTCTATGATCTCAGAGGGCTTTTGCAACCTAAACTGTTCTGTGATTCTATATTTAGCAGCAGTTTAAAAGGAAAAAAAAATGCCTTTTAAGATAATTTACACTTCCCCCCATCAAAAAATGGTAACCCTTTCCTGCCCCACTATGATCACAGGTTGTGCTTCTGGTAGCTCTGGTCAGTAGCAGGAGCTCAGTTGAGCTGTATGGTCCAAATCAGCTCCCAAAACACTCACCTCCATCTCTCCTCTGGAGACAAGTGTGAAAGATCGACCTAGGGAGATAAAAAAAAACCAAACAACAAAANCAACCAACCAAAAAACCAAACAACAAAACACCAATGAAATCAGCTGCTGGGAAATTCTGGATTCAGATGCTTTAAATAAGAAACCTTGATATGCCCACAGTGCCAGCACAGACCAGAGCTGTCCTTCACCTTTCCGGGAAGAGCAGTAACTCCACCTGCTCCTCCACCACTTACACTCCCATATTTTATTGGAGCCGAGGCTCTGTCCACCATCCCATGTGAGCAGAACCACAGAACTGGGTTCAATCCCACATTCACAACCCAGCCAGGTGTCTCAGGGCACAGAGTGGTGATCCCAGTGAAGCAAATGCTTCCACCAGGCGCAGGAGTCCAAAATCCCACTGGGCTGCAGGACAGGCGATGGTATGTCACACATCAGCAACAAATCAGTGCCAAAAAGATTTCAAAATCACAGTAAAAGAAAGATTTAGGCCTTGCTTTTCTGAGGTAATTGGAAATTCCTCCCAAACATCACAGGCAGGAGCTACAGAGAGCAAAGGGAGCTGCTGTCATTAATGATGATTGACAATGGATACTTATATCCCATCCTCTCCAGTAAGATTCAAAGAAAGCGTGAATACTCTCACTTTCAGACAGGGGAGGAGTAAGGGGAGCTTCAACACTGCATTTCTGCCTTCACCTGGAGCTTTATATAGAATCATAGAACCACAGAATGCTTTGACTTGGAGAGACCTTAGAGCTCCTTTTACTCCAACCCTCCTCCTGTGAGGACACCTCCGCTAGACCAGGTTGCTCCAAGCACCATCCAACCTGCCCTTGAACACCTCCAGGGATGGGGAGTTCACAGCTTCTCTGGGCAAAACCTTCCCTCAGTATCTTCACCTAACTGCTGAGGAGCCTCCAGCACCGGTCATGCCCCTACACAGGCTCACTGACCGGGCAGCCCACCCTGAACCATGGCACTGGGAAGGGAATCCCACAGCTCTTCCCATCAAGAGCAGCTCATCTGGGCTGGGAACACACATGTGGGGTTTACAAATCCTCACAGTGCTGGAGACACTCCAGTATTGCTGAGGTGTTGGAGATGAGGTTGGAAACAAGCCATAGCACAGACTGATATCACTCTTTCCTGCACACACCAGAGATGTGTACACAGGAACGAGTTCCACCTCACCCCACTGGGTACAGGGCCACAGGCTTGGATCCAGCCTTTATGCTGCGGCTCTCCCCAGGCTGGTGCAGCAGTCACCTCACCTGCCTGGTCACCACCATCAGCACACAGTGTCTCCCAGGCAGCAGCTGTGATCTCAGCCAGGCTCAGCTGAGGATGCACAGCTGCCTCCTTTCCTTAGTGGCACTTAATTATACCCCAGGGTGAGGAGATAGGGAAAACACATGGCAGCAATCTGTCTGACTGATGTGGAACATCTGCTGAGCTTCACCCTAGAGCAACACCTGCAAGAAATTCAGTTCTTGAGAATCAACTCCTGAAGAAACACTTCAGGACTTAGATGCAAAATCTAAAGCTATGAAAATCCTTTTTGGAGCTCGCTGGCTTGCGTCAGAAGCCAAGTGAAGGTGGTGACACCCTGACATCAAGAAGGGTGTTTGTATCGACCAAATTCCCTGAGCACCTCTGCTCCTAAAGCAGCCATGTGCAGATCCATCAATTCAGTAGCTACGATGTAAACTGCAGCAAGAACTGCTCCAAATAAACAGGAAAAAAGGAGATTTAAAAATGTTTGCTAGTCACTGCACACAGGAGAAGCTGACAAACCTGTAGTGCTTGTTGGCTCCAGCACAGGTCAATACCTCTACAAGCTCTGGGAGTCACCTAGGTGCTCCCACTGCCTCCCCCCACGAGACCCCACTCCTCCCAGGCTCTGCCCTCACCCTTGCTGGATGAAGATGTTTGACAAGCACCTTCCAACCACAGCAATAATTTTCATTCCTATACAGTGGCTCAACTCACTCCTCTGTACCACACCAGCAGCCACTCCATCCAGTGTTGGTCCGATCTTAGAGACTGGGATATTTACCAGCCTCTTTTCTTTGGCATCTTCCCTGAATCTCCAAATTCTTGCAGCAAATGCATTCAAGATGCCTCAGCCCCAAACCCTGTGGAAATACTGCTGGCATTGCTCAGAGAGGCTTCTTCTGAGATGTACTCCCAAGCCAACCTAGGACCCAAGGCCCTGGACACAATTTCCTCTCAGTTACAAGGACTGAGCTTCACCAGATTCCCCAGAGCTCAAAGCTCCTGAAATAACTTTATTAAGGGGGGGCCAGGACGTGACAGAAGGGATGTTGGGAGGGATCTGATGACTGTCAGACAGGACTTGGTAGAGCAGTCACCCTGAGTTAGACCTTCCAGTTAACTCCTCCTTGATCTGCACACTCTCTTAACACAGAAGTTTTGAGTTGGGGCTAAAAATGCACGGCAATGGTGAAGGAAGCACCTGCTCTTGCTAGCATGCATTCATTCCACTTCTAGTTTGGGGCTGTCTGATTTTAACATGCAGTTTTTGAGTCTCTTTCTAACCCCAACAGCTACTCCCAAATCTCCCTTTACCAGGAGGGGTTTGACAAGAACATTTAGGGTGACTGAAGCAGCTGAAGATCAGCTCTACCAAGTGCTGAGGACCAGCCTACTCCTGTTTCAGCATCCTCCAGCTGCCACACCAACACAGCACCCAATGTGCAACCAACGAAGGTTGGCTCTTAGACAACCTTTTTGTTTTAAAAAAAAGGAATTAAGATCAATTCTTCTGCTCTCTGTCTCCTCTGTAACTCATAATCCTCTCAAAAACTTCAGCCTCCTCCAGGTGATAACTAGGAGAAACTGGATATCTAGGACTAAAGTCCAATCCTCTCCTTGGATGTGGTATCACGGCCTTTGGAAGAACCTCGTGCCACTCCCTGGTTTTCTGCAGGGGCTGATGTCCCAAAGCCTCCACAAACCTGTGATCCCCACCACTGGGACAGTCATGGAATAACCGCCTCCAGAAAAACACAAAGGCTGTTGATATGGATTACACCAAAGCTGGAGCCATACGCTCCTCACAGCCCAGGGAGCTGGGAGGATCTCTGGGCAAACATACATGTCACTGTGAGCTGGCTGTAATCTACTTATGCTCTAAATCTCCAAAGGAGACAAGGAAAACGCCTTAAAGATGGTGGAATAAGCAGCTGCTGATTTCAGTTCAAAGCTCCAGAGGATCTGACAGCTCTGATCTCACCTTTCCCATTGCCCCAACCTGACTCTTTGTCTCCCAGCACCTACCAGGAATCACCTGAAATAAGGGGAAGATAAATCTCCACAGTGCTGTAAGTCCAACCAAGGCAGGTTGGGATGAGGCATATTCTTTAGTGAAAGTCTGAACAGATTTTGGAATCTCAATTCTGCATTTTTTTCAGCTCTTAAGACACAAGAACAATGAGCAGGGAGCAGAAATGCCCCAAGTGATCAAATGCATGGATAACTGGATATTAAACCTTTGCCTCTCCACAGGCAGAGTGAGGGCCACAGGACACTCAGCTTTGTTCTGGTGGAATGTTAAACTGCTTTCAGGTCCCCACCATGAGTGGCTCATCAGCAACCTGCTCTGCCCAAAGAACTGCCAAGACCTCAGGACAACACCAGCAGATAGGTTTTGTACTAAGAATTTGTGGAATCACAGGGATAAGCACAGTCCTATATGCACCTCCTCATTCGCTGCCTCCTTGTGACGCCCTCTCTGCCAGCCCCTGATGGAATGAAAAGTGGGAATTTCACTTCTGAGGATCAGAGATTTGGATCTCTCACATTTTTACATACAAAGTCACCAAAGACTATCTTAAAATATAGCCAGCAGCAACTCAAGAGTAACTGATCTGTGGTTTTATCCTCCCATCACCCTACTGCACCACTCTCCTGCAGCAACACAGGGCACAGGGAGGAGGTACAAGCTCCCACAGCTCAGCCATACACTAGGGAATCTCCACAACTTGGCCCTGCAAGGAATCTTCAAACCATCCATCAGCATCTGAGAATTTTTAAGCCACACCACCAATTCTTCAGAAAAGGCACAAAAAAATACCTGACTGTACCGGCTAAGAGACTTACGAACCCTGTGCAGCTGCTCTCACAGTGCAGACAGGATGAAATCAGGCTCTCCTGGTTCTCTACAAGTGGAAGTAAAACTCCCAAGCATTAAGCACAGAGGACGGTGAAGAGCCACTGCAAAGCCCGGGGCAGAAATGCCAGAAAGTGGCACATACACTGTGACAGACGCATCCACTCCGCTTCAAATTCTATCTTTCCAGACAGATTTGTTTTTTTCAGTTTTGTAATTTTTCATCCCCAGGAACATTTAAAAGCCACCATGGGAACAACAGCTGAGCCTCCATCCCTGCCCCCAGGGCCCGCACTGTCCCCTGCCCCATCGACCATCTGAAGCTCCCAGTGCCACCCTGCCTCGGGACCCTACACCAATGTCCTCCTACACCAAGGATCTCCCTCAGCCTAACATTCCCCACCCCTACTTGCCCCAATAGTCCACAAGCTCAGAGAGACCCAGAGCCGCCGCCGTCCCATTGCAGGGACCCTCCGAGCTCCGCAGCGCACACCCCTACCCCGCTCCCCCGGACCCTGCGTACCCCAGGCCCCACGACCGCTGCGGCCGCCCTTCACGGAGACGCCCCGCAGCCCTCCCCCGCCTGCCCTGCCCTTCCCGGTTCCCCCCGGCCCGGCCTCCGCCGGCCCTGAGCCCCGCACCTCCTCCACCTCACGCTCAACGGGGCCGCCAACCTCCACCTCCAGCACAGCCGCCATCTTGCCCCGCCCCCCCAGCGGCCAGCTCCTTCCGCCGCCGCGCGCCAATCAGCGGGCGAGCCGCCGCACCTTGGGCCAGTCACCGGGCGCGGCGCTGCCACGGCGGCCAGTCAGGAGAGGGGAGGAGTGGAACATCTGCCAGACGCGCCACTTCAGGCGCATAAAAGCGGTGAGCTGTCACGGCTAGGCACCGGCTTCCGTTTGCGGGCTCGTAGCGGGACGGGTGACCCTCGTCGGCAGCACCGACGGCAACCAGCCGCTTCGCACCGCGGTGCCGGCAGTGTCAGTGCTGCTGGGCCCCCGCCCTGCCCTCGCCCGCCCCTTTCCGCCTCCTTTCCGCGCTGTTCCGGACAGGGAGCAAGCGTCTCCTGAGCTGCCCCCGCGCGGGGCCGTTGCGCGCCGTTGCCCGCGCGCTGTGTGTCCCGTCGGGTACGGCATCTGGCCCGGGCTGGGGGCATGAACCGGAGCGCGGCTGAAGCGGAGCGGGAGCGGCGGGGCGGGCGGTGAGGAGCGGGAAGCGGCGACCAGGAGCTCACGTGACTTAGGCGGCGGGAGATTCGGGATCGGCGCGATTGAGGCTGGTGGGTGCATGGGCAGCTGTGGGGTGAAGCACTGGGTTGGGGAATGGCGTGGAGAGGCTGTGGGGCAGAGCCAAGGGTGTAGTAGGACTGGGAGGCTATAGCGACAGCAGAATAGCTCTGTGGCGCTGGGTGTGGGTCTGAGAACACGGGCCGTGGAGCTGGAGGGCGTTGTGGGTAAGGACTTGAGGGCACTGGAGAATAGGGCTGGGGCTTGTGGGCTGGATGTGGGTGGCACCCGGGTGGCAGAATGGGGCGGGAATGGGGGTCTGTGGGGTGAGCTGGGGGATTGTGAGTCAGATATGGGGGTTATTGCTGGGACAGTAACCTGAGGGGTGGTGGGGCATGTCTCAGGGGGCACCCAGGCAGTAGCATGGGACTGGGGAACTGCTGAATGGTTCCAGAGCCTGGAGACGCCCAAGCTTGTCGGATTCTCCTCCCACCAGGCATCGGAGGGATCCGAAGGGAAGTTAGATTCTGGCAGAGTGTTGTCCCCAAAGGATCCTGAATGGCTCCGGTTAAAATCAGCTATGTGGTGTCCTTCTCCTCCCAGGTGCGTGGGGGTTTTCCCTCGGGGTATGGGGGTGATCCCTCTGAGCTGCTAAGGTCTCAGAAGAGGTGGGTCAGGGTGTGACAGGGTGCAGTATTAGCTCTCCTTGTTAGGCTGATGGGCAATGATTCACATGAATCTTGCTCTCTCAAAATGGAGTGTTGCTCCTGTAGGTTACCAGAGAATGCTCTGCTTCTCCCCTATGCCCAGAACAAACTGGAGCTGGAGGGGAAGGTGTTTAGGGAGCGACTGGTGCATAATTCTGTGTCCTTGCTGTGTGTGCAGGACCCCAAGTACCCAGCAGAGAACCTGCTGAGTGAGGATGGCATACAGCCCTGGCTTGGCTGCCCCAAGGATCGTAGGAGGCAGCTGAGTGTGGAGCTGCAACTGGAGAGAGCCAGTCCTATTGGCTACGTTGATATTGGTACTTCCCTGTCCTCCAGCCCTATGCAGCAGCCAGGCCATGCCCCACAATGGGGTCAGCAGCTCTGAACCCCCTCACCCCTGTCCTTCTCACTGCTCCCAGGGAACCATGGCTGTGCCTTCCTGCAGATTGAGGTTGGACGTTCCTCATGGCCTCGTGACCAGCCCTATCTCACCTTGGTGCCCACCGTCACATTGATGACACCAGCTGACTCGAAGCTGGACCAGAATCGCTGCGGGGTTCGGATGTTTAAGGAATGTAAGGATTGATCCAAAGGAAAAAGGCATGGGAAGAGCTATGGGCCTGGTAGTGAGATGTTGCTGACTGGGGGGATGGTGATGGAATGAGGTTGGCGGTAGGATGTGGCTGATAGGAGGGTAGAAGAGGACAGGTAGACCAGGGGTCAGGGTTGTTCCTGGCCTCAGGGAAGCTGTATCCTCAGCCTCAGCTTCCCTGCCTCAGCCTCTCTTGGGCCAATAAGCAACAAGCAAAGGTAGGAGTGGTGTTGGGATAGTGGTCAGTTCTGTGCCCTATCTACCCCATCTGCTCTTCCCCACAGCAGATTTCTCGGAGCTGACCGTGGGGCAGAAGTGGGACCGCGTGCGGCTCACTTGCAGCCAGCCCTTCAGTCCATGCAGCCGCTTTGGGCTCTCCTTCATCCGCCTGCGCACACCACAGGAGCAGGAGCCTGACCCCCCCCGGCCACCCCTGGATGCAGTAGGTGTCTTTCACACCTCCGTGTATCCATCCCTCTCCATGGGGAGGCAGCAGGAAGGGGCTGCTCCTCCACAGACACCACTTGTGCCCCATGGACGGCCCAGGAGGTGTCTGCTGGGCTGAACTAGGGGCTGTGCCCAGAGTGGTGGGTACAAGGTACCTGTCTCCATTGCCTGGGGCCTCCCCTTGTCCCACAGGAGGATGCTAAGCTCTCAGACAGACCCTGGTGCTCCAGCCCTGCCTCTCACCAGACTTTGTTTCCTGAACCATGCTTGTAAGTGGCCTGGTGTGATCCATCCCATCCTGTCCTTCTGCAGTGTGGCCTGGAGCCCCTTGAGGTGCTTCCTTGGACACCAGAGCCCCAGTTCCCAACAGCTTTGTCCCCACTGTGAGGCTGACACTCTCTATCCCCAGGAGATCCAGGGAGGAGGAGCAGCTGAGGAGCTGCCTGTGGAAGCTGGAAGGGGCTGCCTGGAGCCCAGCCCATCTCAGCCGCTCTGCCCAGATGGTGCTGTTGGCAGCACGGAACCAGGCGCTGAGGCCCAGAGCTGGCACGAGCGCCCTGGAAGATCACCTGGAGCTGCCAGCCGAGGGTGAGGGAGGTCCCGCAGAGCCAGGTGGGTGAATCTGCACAGCCGTGTCCTGGGCTGGTCCCCAGCCACTGTGGGCAGCAGGGCAAGGGGGAATTCTGCCCCTCTGCTCTGCTCAGTTGAGACCCTCCCCACCTGCAGAGCTGCCTCCAGCTCTGGGACCCTCAACATCAGAAGGGTGTGGAGCAACTGGAATGTGTTCAGAGGAGGCCATGGGGATGCTCTTGAGGGCTTGAGCCCCTCTGCTGTGGAGACAGGTTGGGACCCCCAGGGCTGTTCAGCTTGGAGACAAAAAGGTTCTGAGAACTTGGAGCTCCTTCCACTGCCTAAAGGGGCTCCAAAAGAACTGGGGAGAGACAATGGCCTGGGAGCATAAGACAAGGGACAGTGGCTTCAAACTGACAGAAGACAGGGTTAGGTGGGATATTACAAAGTAGTTCTTCCCTATGAGGGTGGTAAAATTCCAGCACAGGTTGCCCAGAGCAGCTGTGGCTGGTCCCATCCCAGGAAGTGTTCCAAGGCCAGGTTTGATGGGGCTTGGAGCAACCTGGTCTAGTGGAAAGTGTTGTGCTGGGGGGACTGCTGTGGTGGTGGGGCTTGGAGCAAGATGAGCTTTAAAATCTCTTCCAACCCAAGCTGTCCTCTGTCTCTGATTCCTGCCTGCTCTTCCCCAGGCTCTGCACTGGATGTCCCTGCAGCTCCCCCAAGCACCTGCAGGCAGCTGGACAGGCACTGTGCTCTCAGCCCTGTTGGCAGGTAATCCCATGGGTCACTGTCTTGCTCCTGCCCTCACCCTGGCCGTTTACTGCTCTCAGTTTTTCCCAGATAATTCTGGGCCCAGCCCTTCACTTTTTTGGGCTGGCAGAATGTGGCA
>VWYP01005186.1:10660-44332 GCA_013400435.1 Pycnonotus jocosus | reverse complement strand
TTTTTTTATTAAAATAATCTCTTTCACCTACCTCCCCATTACATCTATTCATATTGCTTGTATCTGGTTATTTTAGTCATTTCTGTGAAGGAAATTCTGTACATGTCTCTCAGTGTTAGCTAGTATAAATGGCCTACTTGGCATGTAGGCTTGAAAGATGATGAAATCTATTTTTAAAGGAGGATCATGTAGTTTTCTACTAATGCTTTATACAGCAGTCTCAAAGTTGCATGTTCTGGTACTTCTGTGACTACAGCTCATGAGCTGGTGAAAACGGGTAGAGCAAGGATCAATGAAGGAAGCCTGAATATATCTATAAGATGACTGGTATGATGCTGCACATCTGAGAAACCAGCTAATGATCTAGCTTAAACCCATGCTGTCACCTGGGAACACGAGTAATTTTCCTTCTAAGTGGCCAGTCTGATGGCACTTGTCAAAAAGCATCCAACCCTGAATTTCTATGTATGTTACTGTGAAATAACCTTTTGTGTAGTGTGCCTTAGTAGCTGGAGCATTCTGAGCCCTGCTTCAGTTCCATTGCTGTGTCATCTTGCAGGTCCATAAACTTCTATCTGCACTTTTCAGAATAATTCCTTACTGGTGGGCACTGGAGGGTGTCTTTGCTGTAAGTTCTTGTGTTACTGCATCCCCCTGCACTTTTTCAAAACAGTGCTAGTAGCAGAATACAAGCAGAAGGGAGCTCAGAATAGAAGGGCATGTCTTCCTGTGTTGTTGGGAAGTTCACCATCCTGCCCTGCAGTTCCTGTCCCCTTGTTTGAGGTAGGCCCCAGTCCTACTGTGCAGCCCTTTGGGTTTGTGTCAAAATCACTAACATGGGTTTTGGAGCCAGACAGCAAAAACTTAAAATGTACAATTGTGATAGTGTCAAACTGTTGTTTGCAGTATACTTTTAGTTGTGCAGCCTGAGTAGGAACTTCTGTCATATAATGGTGTTCTAGTTTGCTCTGTATATTGGAAAGAGAATTTTTCTGAAGGAGAAAATCTTTGCTATATTTTGATATTACATTTCTTGATTAACTTCAGTTTTTGGCAAATACTCGATCGCAGGAATTAAATACTCACTATGCACTGATGTGTTCCTAATAATTCTGTATTAACAATATGGCTTTTACTAAATAAAGCAGTTGATTTTTAAGGTAAACACAAATTGAAGACAGTTGTGTGCATGAAGCCTTGCAGCTTTTGGCCTCTGTGTGATTGTGTTAAAATGTGTGTTGTGTAATCTGCTGATGGACTTGAGATGTGCATTGTGTAACTGCAGGATGGCCAGAAAGGTGTCTTCTACCTTTCTTTTTTTTTTCTGTTTTCTCAATGTTTATAGTTCAAGGTGTTCACCAAAAAATTGAATTTTTCTTTAAAAACTGAAGAGTGAAATTTGCTCCAATTCAAGAGAACATAGATCTTGAGATCTAAATCATGTTCTGTTTTAAGTCCTGACGACTTTATTAGTTGGCAAATTTCATTGGCAATTTGAGAGGGGATTTACAGTTTTATTCAGGAAAGAATACTTACTGAAGTCAGAGGGGCTTCATGCTTCATTGCTTTCCTGAATATGTTGAGAGAGACTTCAGCATATGCTCAAATGTTTTTTTGAGCTGGGAATTTAAAAGGGTTTATAAAATTAAAAGGCAGTATCATTGTAGACGTTATTAAAAATTCAGATTAGTGTTGTTACTATGTAGATATTTTCTTCAGCAATATCACACATCACCATAAAATTTACTTTTTCAAATAGGCCCTTTACAGTCATTACAGTAATTGCATAGAAATATAGTCACTGTTGCTTCAGAAACACTGACTCTTTTAATGTCACTATTTTACACAGCTACTGCCTCAGGCATGCGCAACTGGGGTTTTTGCCTATCTCACTTCATTCCTGAACATCTTAACTTTATATAGGACTTCTTGTGGTAGAAGTAGATTAATTCTTGGTCCCAGTGGTAGTAAGGTTATACTTTGCCTAAGAAAATTTATTGACAATATTTAATGTTTCTGGTTTTGTATTTCTTTCCAAATGAACTAATTTTGAATTAAATATATATATCTATGATTTTGTATATTATTTTTAAAACAGCAACTAGAATTTTATATATGTAGCCATAATGTTGATGAGGAAATGTTAAGATTTTTCAGTGTCCTGGCTTCTTCCTGTTACAGGGATGACTTTGTTAGATGCTGTGAACCAACAAATGAATAGCTGAAATTACTCACTAGCTGAAATGAAAAAGAAAAAGAAAAAAAAAAAAAAAAAAAAAAGAAAAAAAGCTAAATAAAGTAGTCACAGCAGCACTAAATAGCTTTTCATTATTTAATCTATACAACTTCTATATCAACATATGAAGTGTTACTATTACTCATTTTTAATTAGAAAAATTAAGTTGTCATAGGTAAATTCATATGCCTAAAATCTAAGACTTCAGAGAATGTCTCAAAAAAAATAACAACAACAAAAATAAACCCCAAAAACCCCAACGGTTCTTGAATAATCTATATAGCCTTTGGAAATAAAACAGATTATTACCTTTCAATGATACAAACAATAAGCAAATCTTTTTATTGGTGTCTGGTCATGGATTTTCTGCAATTTAGGATGCATTGCTTTAGAAATTGCCAGATCTCTTCTGAAGGTAGTTTTTCCATGGCATACAATGGGAATATATAACCTAGTCAGAAACTGGAAATGTTAGGTCTACTACTGAGTTAAATTTTTGTCAATACAAATATTCCCTGGATTTAGGACAGAGAATTTTTCTTACCTTTGCCAAACTCTTCATATATGATAAAAAATCAGCTTAGGAAGTTGCTGCATTGTTGTTTTGAAATTTTTGAAAACATATTTAATCAAAATTAGTATTCCCTCAAAAATAAGTTTCTTGTTCACTTTGTATAAGTTGGGTCTGCTTACATCTTTTCACATACTAGGGAAAGTCATAGAATCATAGAATATGCTGAGTTGGAAGGGACCCATCAAGAACATCAAGTCCAATTCCTGTGCAAGACACCCCAAGAATCATACCATGTGCTTTAGGGTGTTGTCCAAACACTTCTTGAACTCAGGCTTGGTGCTGTAACCACTTCCCTGGGGAACCTGTTTGAATGTTCAACCACTGTCTGGGTGTAAAACCTTTTCCTGATGTCCAAACTAAACCTCCCCTGACTCAGTTTCATGCTGTTTCCTCGAGTCCTGTCACTGACCCTGGCAATGAAGAGATTCCTGGGAATGAAGAGGAGGCACCTGCCTCTCCTCTTCCTGCCCTGAGGATGTTGCAGACTGCAGTGAGGTTTCCCCTCAGTCACTTCACCTTCAGGCTGAACATACCAAGTGACCTCAGCCACTTGTAAAAGTTTCACCTCCTTCACCATCCTCATGGCTCTCATTTGGACACTCTCCAATGGCTTGATGTTTTTTTTCATATGTCTTTTTTCACCCAAAACTGCCCCCAGCACTGGAGGTGAGGCTGCCCCAGTGCAGAGCAGAGCGGGACAGTCCCCTCCCTTGCCTGGCTGGCCATGCTGTGCCTGATGCACCCCAGGACAGGGTTGGCCCTCCTGGCTGCCAGGGCACTGCTGACTCATATTCCAGTTGCCATCAACCAGGACTGCAAAATGTTTATTTTATGCAAATTTAGAGATGGCTTCTCTATTAGCAGTAATGAACTGAAAATCTCTTTACTTATATAGCTATGTTTCAGTAATATTGAATTTTGTTAACTATTTATACACAGTGGGAATAAGACTGGAATTTAAATTCAGTACCGATACAGACTGCTTTGTGGCTAGCGTTATCTTTAGTAATTTGGTTGTTCATTTCTCATGTAAAGTAAATACAAAGAATGTAAAATAACAGTAAAGCTTTCAACTGAAAGCTAGAAAAAGACAATAAAGTAATTAAAATTCTCATTTTCTTCGCCTAACCGTATTTCCCAGAATGGCTTTGTTAATGACTAGAAAGTAAGCAAAATGGGATCAATAACTCATCTGCTCTTTGTTGTAATCATTACCTAGTACTTTTGTCCTTTAATCTTTTATCTCTCTTTGGTCTTTATTCTGTGTTGAGAATCTAGTCACTTTCTGGATTATATGCTTCATACACTCCAAAATACAGTTCACTGATACAAGTATTGCTGACTTCAACTGAAATGTGTTTCAGCTTAAAGTTTTCATCCTATGAGATAAAGAGGTTTGAGGGAGAGAGAGGTTTGAGAAAAAAGTCACAGTAGGCTACTTATGGCCTCTTACAGGCTTTACAAAGCAATACATTATCAAATGAAATCGTGTAGACTCCTGGAAGAACGATTTAGGGCAGTTACTGTCTCAGCTTCTTTCACAGATGATATCCAGCTATTCTTATCTTAAAAGGTGACTTTACAAATTAAAGTTAGTAATGCTGTAACTTCTTCACTTATTTATTCTCTGTTCCTGGTTAAAAAAGAAATACCTTTTTTTAACAGCAGAGAGTAGTTGTATTTTCCTGCACTTTGTCTATCCACATCTGTCAGAGCAATACAGAGTACATACCTGTAAGTTTATGCTTTGGCTCTGGCTACTCTGAACTGTGTGACTGCTGCATAAGAGAGGAAAAGAATGAATTTTCTGTGGAGGCTGAGGATATAGGATGATTTCTCTGGTTGAATTCAGGACTTCAGAGTCTTGGTCTACTTTTCAGTACATTACAAGTTATCTTTCTATGAAATAATTGCTGCTTACAAATATTAAGATAGAAAATACTGTCTTAAATAGCAGAACTGGGAACTGCTCATCAAAGAGACTCATGTTTCAACCTAAATGATTCTATGATTCTGTGTTGCAAATGAAGTTTTTGGCACGCAGCATAGGTTAATTAAAACTGTTGTGATGTTTCTGTATTTATTTGCCCACATACATATAAATACTAAACTGCAAACTGTGCATTGGCAACCACTGTGCTATTTTAAACAATAAAGACCCTAAAATTTCAGTTACTGAATCAAATATTCTGTCATCATATTGTTAGTCCTCTGTGGCAACCAGCATGGAGTAGGAAATATTGTGTTTCAAGGCAAAGTTGACATTTTTCCCTGAAGAATTGCTTTAAGTTAACAGCATAATGCAGTGATTCCATGTGAAAGCATCCCAAAGTATAGTTATGCACATGCATGTAAATAAATCTGATGAGTAGGTTATTGACAGGCATAATTAAAGAACAGCAATGCTTCATAAATTATTTACAAGGCTTTCTCACAAGCAGCAGCATGATGGGAGGATTTCAGCTACACAGGAGAAAGGGAGCAGATATGTGCCAGTGTAAAATGTTTGCCTAATGTCTCACTGTGTAGCAGCTCTCTGAATGTGGCTGCCTGTGAGCTGGCTCTGCACAGTATGAACACAGTCACTCAGAGAGGTATGGTGCAATCTTCTGTCATTGTAAGCCCAAATTAAATCAACCCTTGAGGAGTTTTGAAGTTATAGAACCAGAACAGGAAATGGTTGTTCTCTGAAACAGATCTGATTCCTCTTGGCTCTCATGTTATAAGCCAATTCAAATGTTCCTCCTCAGCTATTTAATACAGCATTTTGCTTAGTTGCTTTTGTGCTTCTTTACTGTTACTCTTGGGAGGTGCCTGTAGTCCCTCACTCTGCTGTATGTTTGGGATGTCTACAGCTGTACCCCACAAAATCTCAAGACGAGCAAAAGCCACTATGGGAGAGTACAGGAAGGCTAAAAGTATTCACAGCTGGATAGGTGCTTTGCACATTCTACGTCCAAAATCCAGGCTGCCCTTTGGCAAAACCTAAGCTTGTGCTTATCTAAGATTTAAGGCTTAAAATAGGTTCTTTTCCTCTGTGTCTGTGATGAAGATTAGGTCTCTCATCCATGCTGGAGCGCTTCAGCTAAATTTAACTCTGAGTGTTGGAAAGACTTGCTCATAGGATTATGGCACAGCTGTGGAACTACTGCTGTTGTTTTGGTTGAGGATTTATAAGACAAGAGAAAATATATACATGCATACATACATAGAGAATTTTTTTTTTTTTAATAAATGCATGCTAGGAGGTATGATTCCAGACCTGAAAGAAGGAGTTACATAGCTAAATAGTTTAAGGGAGCAAGTTCTGCAACAGCACAGGTCAAAGCCAGTACTAATAAAGGAGGCTAATGCTTCCCTCACCCAATTAACTGTATGTGTAGCTAGAAACACAATAGGCAAGTGTATAGCAAGCTTTACATCTAGCTTTCTTCTCAAACAAATGTAATTGCAATAAACCGCTAAGCAGTTATATTCTGGTATGGGAAAGCTCTGTGGTGCTGCTTACATTTGCTAATGAATTTGGTCATAAATTTGTTTCAAGGTGTCTGCCTATATTTCTTTTCCAGGTACAGGTCCTTCGCAATGCAGGGGAAGAAGTGACCCTAACAGTGTCCTTTCTGAAAAGAGCACCTGCTTTTCTCAAATTGCCGCTGAATGAAGACTGTGCATGTAAGCCTTTTATTACTTGGCCAGAAGAACCCTCAATTCAATACCCATGAACACTTGCAGCTTCTGAAACTGCTGTGCATTAAGGGTGATTGACAGCAGCTTTTACAATCATCATTGCTGCCTAAATATGAGTTGCTCCTATTGCCAGGGCTTGTGTTAACACTGACCTCAAGAGAAAAATTGCTATCTATGGTTGAAAAACAGATAACCAGGCATTTGGCTGGTGTGAATCAGTAAAGTTGCAGGTGAAACAGTAGAATTACTTCAGTTTGCAATAGCTCACATCCTGGTGCAGAGTATTTAAAATCAATTTTTTCAGTCAGCATCAGCTAGTACTTTAGTCCTAGGGAGCTTTTTCTTGTAAATGTGAAAATGACATTGTGTATATATATTTAGAGGACTTAACTTTGCTGTTTAAAATTCAGAGGCTTTGGTGGAGATGTCTGTCTACCTAAGAATAAATTACACTGGAATGATAAGTATTTTGTTGGAGTCCAAACTGAGTTTTAGTGAACTAGCCCCATGAGAGTCATATGGAGACAGCTGTCTTCCTTTAATTATATTAAATTGTAAGTGTGGATGCATAATTATAGACAATTGCAGCATATCTAAGCATATTTATATATCAGCCTGTGCTTTTTGCCACCTCTGCTTCCCTTCTGCTTTTTGTCCCCTATAAATTGCTCAAGTTTTAAGCAACAAAACAATAAATATTTGACTTCAATACTTCTAGCCTTTGATTTTAAGTTAGTAGGATTTAAATAATCTAAATCATGAGATAGCATTTTATACAAACATTTAATGGAATATAGTCTTTTTCTTTTGCCTATGTATTAAATTTAAATGAAACAATTAAAAACTTGGAACACTGTATTCTTAAATAATAATGTGCCCCAGTACCTGTGTCCATTTTATGAAAGGCTGTGGTACCACAGAGTAGCCTGATTGATGCACAGGAATGTACATTTGCAAGGATCTTGCAGTGTCAGTTTTAAGGTGTAGCACTGTAATTTCCTAAGCCATTACAAGAACATTTAGAACTGTAAACACCACTGAGGGTAACAAAAGGGTTATCTGACAAGTTCCTTCAAGTAAAAACCAACAAAGAAGGTACACACTTCTCTTTTATTGTCAAATTTGGAAGAAATGTTGTGGGATTATTTTCTTAACAAGCAGACATTAACCTTTTTTTTTTTTTTTTAATCAAAGCACTGGGAAAGGTTTTCTTGAATCTCCATTTAGCTTACAAAGGCATTTCACTCAAGCCAGAAGGCAGATACTGGCTGAATAGAGAAAGTAAATGAACACTATATATGATAGAAGTTATTTGGGTGTAGGGAGAATGTATACATACATATACAAATTTGAATTATGTCATCATGGATTAATGAAGATTTTTCTTGTGAATTTGTATTAGGTGCCCCCAGTGACCAAAGCAGTGGCACATCCTCTCCTCTGTGTGACAGTGGTTTGCATCTCAATTACCATCCCAACAACACGGTAAGAGCTTAAATATCATTGATGGAATTACACTGGAGAATAATTACAGTATAATAGCTGAGTGAAAGTACTAATAAAGGACATTAACAGGGAGGAGCTCTAGCTAGCTCTGGAGACAGACAGTTCTGTAGAGGGGAGAAAGAGCAGCCAGAAATCATCTGTGACAAATTATTACAGCTGATATTGTGCCTTGATACATGTGATTATTGTTTACTTGGGCAGTAGGGATTTTGCAAAAGGTTTTTCCTTCTACTTTTTTTCTCTGCTTAGGTATTAAAATTCTTAAAATGAAAATATATCTATTTATAAAAAGGGAAGAAAAGTTTTTGATAATATTTTCCATTACCTATGTTGCATGCAGTATCTAAAGCTTTTGGCAAAAGATAATTAGGTGCATGTTTTTGTCTATTTTTGAGAGTGTTTTACTTCTGGTAACATACTTAAAATCTTATCTGAAGTAGGATAACATTATGGAGCAAAGTGTCTTTGGGATAAAATGCTACAGATGAATGGTCAGATATTTAGTAAAAAATGCCTTTGAAGTGCAACAAGGGACTTTAAAATTTTTTCTTAGCCAGAAAATGCAAAATTTTCTTTATTTTATGTAGTTCTAAAGGGTTTTTTGCTCAGTATTTGGCTTTATTATGAAAATAGAAAAAGCACAGAATAAATAAACCAGTGCAGATCATAATTTTTTAAAAAAATTAAAAACCTGAAACCTAAGCCTTACTCAGCAGCCATTTCTAATTTCCATCTTGTTTTATTGTGCTTTCATATTTTTCTACTAAAGATTTTCCATAGTAGCCCAGAGTTAAATATCAATACCACAGATTTAAACATAATAATAATCTGGAAAACCCTTCAGAATTAAACATATTTTAGGAAGTGGAATTTTTAAATAGATAACACTAATAAAATGGATATCAAATAACAATAAAAAGATATGTAACTTGTACAGCAGCAACAAAAGCAGACTTGTCTCAGGAGTCTATATAGGTAGGTAGGTAGGTAGGTAGGTACATATGTAAAAAGGCTGTGGCAGTAGATCTTAAGCTGATTTATTCAGCTAGCTGCTACAATTCTAGTTTTGCTTTTATGATAAAAAAATCCATGCTTTTATTTGTGAGTTCTTTTTTTGCAGGTGTCAAAAGTGATTTAGATGAGCTGTAGTTTCCATTTGAACTGATAATAATTTACTGAAACCAAGTTTTTCTCTTTCAGTTTAAATAATATAATTTGGTATCATGAGTTTATAATTTACCCTAAATTAAATTTTCTAGTGAAGACCAAGATGTGGTTCTTAGATGTCCCCTTGTCATGGGAATGGAGTTCTGCATAAAACCAAAGGAGCCCTCTGTATGAATTCTTAAGTTATGTACAACTCTTACATAGCTCTTTGTTTTTCTCAGAACATTTCCCAGAAGGAATTATGACAGCTGGATAAACATGTGGTCAGTGAATAACATGGTTGGACACAAAGAGTTATAGTAAACAGAGTGAATTTAGGCTGATGTCTGGTCACTAGTGGAGTTCTACAGGGCTGTATCCTAGGCCCAGTGGTCATCAACATTTTGATCAATGACTTGGGTTCAGGCCTCAAAGAGATACTAAATAACTTTGCAGATGATACAAAAATTTGGAGGAACTTTTGACTCCCTGGAAGGCAGAGAGGCTTTATAGAGGGACTTTGACAAATCTGGGGGCTGAGGGCCACCAGCGATATGAATTTTAGCAAGGGCAATAGCTGGATTCTGCACCTGGGAGGGGCAGCCTCTGGATGCACACACAGACTGGGGAATGAGATGCTGGAGAGCAGCACCACAGAAAGGGACCTGGGGGTCCTGGTTGGTGGAAAGGTGAATCTGAGCCAGCAGTGCCCTGGCAGCCAGGAGGGCTGACCCTGTCCTGGGGTGCATCAGGCACAGCATGGCCAGCCAGGCAAGGGAGGGGACTGTCCCACTCTGCTCTGCTCTGGGGCAGCCTCACCTCGAGTGCTGGGGACAGTTTTGGGAACCGTAATATAAAACAGATACAAAGCTGTTAGGAAGATCCAAAGGAGGGCAGCAAAGATGGTGAAGGGTCTGGAGGAGAAGCTGTATGAGGAGAGGCTGAGGACACTTGGTCTCTTCAGACTGGAGGACATTGAAGGGAGACCTCATTGCAGTCTACAACTTTCTTGTGAGGGGAAGAGAGGCATAACTGATCTCTTCTCTGTGGTGACCAGTGACAAGACCCAAGGGAATGTTGTGTCTGTGGGGTTGTATATTAGAAGAAGGTTCTTTGCTTAGAGGATGGTTGAGCACTGGAACAGGCTTCCCAGGGAAGTGCTCACAGCACTGTCAGTGCCCTGACAGAGGGCAAGAAGAGTTTGAAAAAACTCTCAGGAACATGGTGAGATTGTTGGGGATGTCCTGTGCAGAGCCAAGAGTGAGACTTGTTGATCCTTGTGGGTCCTGTCCAACTCAGACATTCCATGATTCTGTGACTCACAGCCATGGTTTTGTTTCTTAATTTATGGTCTTGTTAATTTACATGAAGAAGGCTTTTGACTCAGAACTTGGAGTAGACAAGATTGGTTTTTTGGTCTTTTGTCAACAGTTCACAGAATTATGCCTGAAGGTAGGGTAAACACTTTTGTTGTAGCCATATCTAGGCCTACAGTTTGTATCTGAACTTTTAATGCATTTCTTCTTTTTCCCCAATTTAATCACAGGTGAAGAAAGGTTCCCCAAAGCAGAGAGAAAACATTAAAAATTCCTGATGTTCAAAACAACATCCTAGCGTAGTCTTCCTAGCCAATCATGTATTTATTTTTATTGATTCTATAGAATTTTTCACCAGACATTCAGTGCTTTAAATAAGTGAACTACCTATGAAAAGCCTGCTGCTCAGCTAACATGATATTTTTCATGATATTTTGTTTCATATACATAAAAGATATATGAACATATATGTAAAAGTAAAGTTCAAATTGGTAAAGCTTTATAATTCCATAGATCTTACACAAAATGCATACTCTAGAAAAATAAGTGTACTTAATTTTTGTAATATTTGTATTATAGAAGATACCAGTAAGAAAAAATATGAAATTTGAGATTAAAAAGAATGTAGATCAGTAGGTTTAATTCTACTGATGTATTGATATACTGTCACTTTTTACTTCTTCTTGGGAGAAGAGGCCAACCCCCACCTGGCTACGGCCTCATTTCAGGTGGTATTTCAGAGCTCTAAGGTCTCCCCTGAGCCTTCCTTTCTCCAGGCTAAACAACTTCAGCTACCTCAGCTGCTGCTCACAGGACTTGTGCTCCAGACACTTTTCCAACCATGTTTCCCTTCTTTGGACACGGCACGGATACTCAATGTACTTGTTGGAGTGAGGGACACAAAACTGAACACGGCACTCAAGGTGCAGCCTCACAAGTGTTGAGTACAGGATGACAATCTCTGCCCTGCTCCTGCTGGCCACACCATTGCTGATGCAGGCCAGGATGCCATTGCCCTTCTTGGCCACCTGGGCACAGCTGACTCCTGTTCAGCTGCTGTTGGCTAGCACCCCCAAGTCCTTTCTCATCGTGCATGTTTCCAGCCACTCTGCCCCCAGCCTGTGGTGCTGCCTGGGGTTATTGTGACCAAAATGCAGTACCTGGAACTTTGTCTTATAAACCTCATACAGTTTGCCTCAGTCCATTGATCCAGCCTGTCCAGATCCCTCTGCAGAGCCTTCCTGCCCTCCAGCAGATCAACACTCCTACCCAACTTGGTGTCAGCTGTGAATTCAGGGTGCACTTCATCCCCTCTTCCAGATCATTGATATTAACTATTAAATAGTGCTGGCCCCAACACTGAGCCCTAGATAACGCCAGTCATGACTGTCCACCATCTGGATGTATCTCCATTCAACACCACTCTCTGGGCCTGGCCATACAGCCAGGTTTTTACCCAGTGAACTGTGCACCCTTTGAAGCCCTGAGCAGCCAGTTTCTCCAGGAGAATACTGTACTAAAGGCTTTATTAAAGTCTGGGCTGACAAATCTACAGCCTTTCCCTTGTCCACTAGATTGGTCTCCTGGTCATAAATGGAGATCAGACTGGTCAGGCANCCCCCAAGTCCTTTCTCATCGTGCATGTTTCCAGCCACTCTGCCCCCAGCCTGTGGTGCTGCCTGGGGTTATTGTGACCAAAATGCAGTACCTGGAACTTTGTCTTATAAACCTCATACAGTTTGCCTCAGTCCATTGATCCAGCCTGTCCAGATCCCTCTGCAGAGCCTTCCTGCCCTCCAGCAGATCAACACTCCTACCCAACTTGGTGTCAGCTGTGAATTCAGGGTGCACTTCATCCCCTCTTCCAGATCATTGATATTAACTATTAAATAGTGCTGGCCCCAACACTGAGCCCTAGATAACGCCAGTCATGACTGTCCACCATCTGGATGTATCTCCATTCAACACCACTCTCTGGGCCTGGCCATACAGCCAGGTTTTTACCCAGTGAACTGTGTACCCACTGAAGCCATGAGCAGCCAGTTTCTCCAGGAGAATACTGTACTAAAGGCTTTATTAAAGTCTGGGCTGACAAATCTACAGCCTTTCCCTTGTCCACTAGATTGGTCTCCTGGTCATAAATGGAGATCAGACTGGTCAGGCAGGACGTGCCTTACATAAACCTGTGCTGGCTGTGCCTGATTCCCTGGTTGTCCTGTACATGGTGTGGGGTGGAACTCAAGATGATCTGCTCCATGGCCTGCCCCAAGTCAGGCTGACAGGCCTATAGTTCCCCAGATATTCCTTCTAGACCATCTTGTAGATGGGCATCATATTTGCCAAATTCCTGCCAACTGAGACCTCGCTGGTTAGCCAGGACTGCTGGCAGATGGTGGAAAGTGAGTCTCTGAGCACCTGTGTTAGCTCCCTCGCTATCCTTCGCTGAATCCTGTCTGGCCACATAGACCTGTGTGTGCCTGACTGCTGCAGCAGATCACTGATCATTTCACCTTGTGTTATGGTGGCTTCACTCTGCTCCCAGCCCTGTCTTCCAGCTCAGAGGTTTGCTACCAGGCAAATAACTGGTCTTACTGTTAAAGACTGGTAAAGAAAGCGTTAAATACCTCAGCCTTTGTTACTATGGGAAGGCAATTTGAAGAATCTTGCTCTTCCAGAAAAATAACATCATCATTAGAACTATTTTATGAAGCATTTTATAAACAAAGAGGTGTTGTATTTTTAGCAACAGATGTTGATAATTTAACTTTTTATAACATTTCTCATGCAAATATATATTCTTTAAAAATACTGATCAAATTAGGCTCTAGATATTTAAATACTCATTCTTTGTAGATATGGTCATGAACACAATAAAGTTCAGTTTTCGTGAAAGCAATGTCTTCTGTAAGTAGGTAAAATTAAAATATTCATCCCAAGCATGTAGTTTTGACAGTTTTGACAATTTTCATCACATGTTAAATTCCATTCCAAATTACCAGGTTTTGGGGTGATATCATTAGAGAAGCTGTGTATGTTAATGTGTACAGAGCCACTGGAAATAACTGAATTGTGGTTGTGTTGTGACTAATTTAGAGATTCTATTCAGAATTTTTTCAATGCTCACTAAAACTAATGACAAGTGATACGGGAGAAATGGAACACTGCCAAATTAAATATAAAATCTTTGAAGTATATCTCATTCTTTGCAAATATGCTGAGTATTTACAATGAAGTTCAAAATTGAGAAGGACATTTTAATGTTTTTCAGGATACATTATCATGTTCCTCATGGCCAGCATCTCCAGGACTTAGGTGGGAGAAAAGGTGGTGTGATCTTCGATTAATTCCACTTCTTCATTCACGATTTTCCCAGTACCTTCCAGGATCAGATTTGTGCAGGTAAAGAAGTTCTGAAACTTGACTTCTTGGTTGACAGATACATGCCCTAGGGAGCTTTCTTGTTGGAGAAATTGCATTTTGAGTTCCATGGCAGCTGACAGAGACATGAAATATAGGAACTTTCATGAAGGTCTTTCTAGGTCCACCTTGGCTCATATTCTCCTCTGGCATCAGCTGTGATCAGGTATGTGGGGAGATGATGGCTGATCTTTCTACTTGCATCTAGTGCTCAGCACCTTTTGCAGTTTGAGATGAAACATATGTCATTGTATATAATATATACAATATATATACATCATTGTATATAATAGCTGCTAACGCTCCTGTCCTCAAAAGCTTCTTTCTAAGCTGCTTGTTTTAATGTCTTTGATTTTTGCTATGCATTATGGCATTGAGCTCTGCAATGTGATTATATTTTTAAGGTGTATTTCCTTCTGCTGTATTAAATATGTCATCTGCTACCTACAATGGGTGAAATAATCTTGTTTGAGAGCAGCAAGGGCTGGCTGCCCCATGGGGAAGAGAAGCCAAGAGAGAGGGTGGCAGTGAGGCTGGACAAGGCATTGTCCATGCAAAGATCCTATCCCACTGCTCCCCATGAAGGAACAGAGAAGGCTTAGGGACAGTCTTCAGAGGAGACCATCATGGTCAAGTGGGGCTCAGTTTAGGCTGGGAAGTCAGCCTAGAGGTCCAAATCAGTGGGATACATGTCCAGGCACAGCAGTAGCTGCAACCATATTCAGGTGAGGACCATGAGGAAGAACCTGAGCTGATAAGCATCTCCCAGTTCTTGTACTTCTTTGCTTTATGTTTATAGCTACAGTAGGGACTTTGTTTTTTGTTTTCATATAGCTAAGGTTATTTTTCCCCAAGTTTTAGTTGGCATGTGTTAACATTTAATTTCATTGCCAATTTGTCACAATCACTGAGATAGCTGTCCAAAACTTATAGTCAGGTTTAGCTTTATTGCATCATTGTGATGGGTTGACCATGTCTGGATGCCAAGTGTCAACCAAGCTTCTCTATTACTCCCCTCCTCAACAGGATGGAGGGGAAGAAAATAAGATGGAAATAGTCTGATGAGTCAAGATAAAGGCAGTTTATTAAAGCAAAAGAAAAGGCCACACATGGAAGCAAAAACCCAAAATGTTTTTTCTCTACTTCCCATCAGCAGGTGGTGTTCAGTCACTTCCTGGGAAGTAGGGCTTTGGTACATGTAGTGCTTGCTCTGGAAGACAAGCCTCATAATTAATTAATGCCTTCCCTCCCTTCCTTCCTTTCTCCTAGTTTTCATTGCTGAGCAGATGTCATATGGTATAGAATGTCCTTTTGATCAGTTTGGCTATTTCCCCTCTCAAGATTTTGTTTCCCCAGCCTGCTGGTGAGGAGGGAATATTGGAGCAACAGCTCTGGTGCTGTGACAACAAACAGTGCTTAGCGGTAGCCAAAACATTGCGTAATCAATATCTTTATAGCTACTAATACAAAGCAAAACACTATGAGAGCTGCTGTGGAGAAAATAAAATTCATCTCAGAAAGACCCAATACAGACCTAGAACTTGACAGTATTTAATTTAATGTTTTCCTAATAAATTAGAAGAAATTTAAGAGGGAAGACAAAAATATTCTGTAATGATTACTGTTTGTAAAGCAATGAAATAGAAATGAAAGTAGCTACAAAGTCCAACAAGGCAAGTAAATAAGACCATACTTGTTAAAAGTTTTAAGCATCTAGCTCTTGTATGGATTAATTTATCATCTGTATATATAAGAATGAAGTTCTCATACTGAAGTCCTTATGTGAGCTCTAGTATGTAAAGACATTATCTGTAAGAAAGCTGTGTACAGGTACAGAGCAGGTTACTGCATAATTTCTTCTAATCAGTCCCAATGGAGTTGATTTACAAAACCCCCAGAAACTGGGGAGATAAAAGTCTGCTTCAATCTGTTTGGGATTTTTGTGGATTTAATTTTATTGTTTCTTATTGGTACTCAGTGAACATTTGAAAGTTGCACAAAATCTGTCCACTGCCTCAGTTGGTTCTTAGGGTTGTTGTTTCTTAGAATTACATTGCCTAGGTCTGACAGCCATTTCTCCTATTCACAGAGCTGAAATTAATGCAGTTTAGGCAGTTGTTGTTGTAGATCATTGTGGAACTAAAGCCAGCCTGCAGCTTTTGACCAGCAGCAGCAGGATCATGTTTACTTGGCTGCATGAACCTCGGTCTGCTGACGAGCAAAGGCTGGCCCAGGGAGGTAAGGTTTAAACCAAAGACTGCAAAAGCTTCTTGGCTGAACTGAACTGGAGCAGGATTAAGTCACTTGAGAGGCAGAAGGTGTTTTACTAAATTCTGTGAAAGCCTTCAGCTCTGTATTTAACAATGAAGCATAAAGCACCCAAAATCATAACAGTCAAATCTGAGGTCTCTTCTACTGTATACTTCAGGTTAGGTATTGAATTGAATAGAACTACTCATGTGGAAAATTAGCACATAAGCAGCTGTTCATAGGATCTAAGGTTTTAAAATTCAGTCTTCTGCATCAGTTAAAAACATGCTTCATATTATAGAAATTGTACATAACAAAGAAAGTCTCTTAGGTAATAATGATATTCCAGAAATTTTAATTTCTAGAAAATAAAATGAAACAAAATACCTGAACTCATACTCAAGTCTTGAAAAACTACTCTGATAATTTTTTCCTTTTGTCATTCTATTCTGTCTAACATGAAGAAGTAAGTCTTTAAAAACCCAGTAACACAAGATGCATATGAGAGAGGAAGTGAGTTTTTCTTAAAGCATAGAACCAACATCCTATGTTGCTAGAAAGACAATTTATAAGACTATTTTAAATTACTGCAAACATTTTTAAATGTTACTTGCTCCCAGAATTTGTTATGAGAGAAAGGTAGGTACTTTCTAAAGAGACTGCTAGAAACATCAACATAAAAGAAAGGATATTAAAAATAATATAAGGAAGCAACATGAAATGAAAGCTGATTCATTATATTTTCCATAGTTAGAATTTACAAGGTTGTTCTCATGATGTAAAGCAAATAACTTTTTTATATTTCAGAGTTTGATATGAAAATATATTGTTCTCACATAGAATATTAAACCTCATAGTTATTTTCTAGCTTTTCAAGTGGAATGGTTGAGGCACATAAATTCTGGAGGGTATTCATACAGAATTCTAGAAGACATTCAGGTTAATCTTGCAAAGCTCATTAATTTCAAATATAGCTCTTGTATTCTAGAAGGCCCAGAACCTGAAATGTGTAGTTGAATAAGCATTTATCCATTCTCAGTTTTTTTCTGCGTGTATTATAAAGTGGCCAATCTATTTGTTCCTTTTAGTACAAAATATCTATTTAATATTTTACATTTTCAGGTTTGCACAGTATTATGGAATTGGGCTGGTAGACTTATTCAAGAAAATACTATTACAATGGTCTAAGGCTATCTACACATTCCCAAGTAATTCATTAGGTAACCATGTATCATACTATTTGATATTTGGGTAGTTTGGTATTGGTACTTGGGTAATAACATTATGGATGAATGATTTTGTACTTGCACAGTGTAAATTCCTAGGAGCAGTAGTAACAATCTGATGCCCCAAATGCACCAGATTCACTGTTTTTGTAGTGTAAGGGAAATTTGTACATCAGGATTGAATCTGGAACATACTGGGGTTTTTGTACTTGTGTTAATGTTACACATTAATAGATGTCTTGGAACCCTGCTTTGATCTATAATAGACTGTGTAGAAACAAGGCAAGTCCTGAAATTAGTGCTATTTTTCTTAAAAGAGATAATCAACAATTTTGAGCCCATGCTATGGTCTTTATGTAAGGATTTAGAAATTTATTCCAGTAAAATTTGCTATTTATATTTATATACATCTAGAATAAAGGATAGAATAAATAAATGTTAGCAACATTACCTTCTATCTTCCTCAAATCTTCCTAAAAACTTTACCAGAATCGTTGTGAAAATGAGTCTTTGAAAGAAGTCTGTCTTGGTTGGTAGTTTCGGGAATTTAAAGAAAAATCACTAACCCTGGGAAAGACAACTAAACTGCTGGATTTAAATTAACCACAGAACCCTGCAAGATAGTGTTAATATAAGCCTCATTGTCCTGCAAAAGCTGGTTCTCATGGTACAACACTCAAAGCAAAAGCATGACTCCAGTTATTTTTTATTGCTTCTCCTGACTGGAGAAACAGTCTGTTCTCAACATGGATGAAGTGAAGATGGATATTAGCCTTACATTCTATTACAACTGGAACAAAATTTTAAGAGGTAACAGTCCCCAAATGAACAGCTTTTCAAAACTGATATCTATCTCCTGATGCCAGAAGCTGTCATTGGTGACACTCACCTTCACCCTGAGGGTAACAGGCACTTTGCTTGAGGCATTCTCAAAGAATCTGAATTATGTACTTAGTCTTAAACTATGAATTGATCATTGACAGTTGAGTTTGTCGCAGAATATCAGCAGAATTTGGTATTCTCTGTATGTTCGGTAATCTCCTACTCTGGGATATGGATTATTATTGAGTTTTTTTGGTTTTGAAGACAGACCTGTGAGCCTTACAAGAACTTTTAGCAAATAAGGCTATTTACTGAAGAAATTCAGTCTATTACTGCTTTAGCATCTGAAAATTTGTCTCTTGTTCTATAATTGCTCAGTGCCAGCAAGTGGAAAATCAGTCTATAATGCATTATAGATTTTTGTGTATGTGCCCAGATTGGTGCTGGGGGTAGAGGCAGAGGTAGATGTGTATTTTGGTGATGATCCTATATTCAGAAATGCAATTGGAAAAATCATTAATGATACCTGATCAAATTGACTTCTCCAAGTTTTCGATCAGTAGTTTAAAAGAGAAACAAATTTCTATAAGCTTGAGCAGCCAACAAGGGGCCTCCAGACAGTAATCTGACTGTGTTTAGATACTGTATTGTAAAAATTAAACAAAGGTGTTGAGAAAAAGATACTGCTATTCACTGTATTTCTCAAATTATTGCCTATGATTTCCAATGCACTTTCCTTCTCTGTAGTCTGCTGTATTAAAGTATGAAGTCTTAAATATGCATCAGCTTGTTCACTTATTCAGCTTCTGAGGCTGTACAGCCTGATGGTCAAGGTTCTGTGGAGCTGCTTTATGGAATTTTTTATAGCCTTATGGAAGCTTAATATTGTCTGAGTTGGCCTTTTAGAATGATTGTTTTAATATGTCAGGTATTTATAAAACAGGAACACCAGCATTTTATTGGTGTTCACTGGCTGACCTTCGTCGTCGTTGAAAGAAAAGCATTTCTACAAGTATTGTTAAGATGATATGCTAGAAAAGATAAAATTTCCTTCTGACCTGATCTGTTGTGATATGTCTATAGGCAAAATGCATTCCAAGTAATTGCTGTGGATGGGGTTTGCAGTGGAATAATTCAGTGTCTCTCTGCTGAAGACTGTATTGACTGGCTACAAGCAATAGCAAGTAACATTTCCAACCTCACAAAGCACAATGTAAGTATGGATCCAAGTAAGCCAGAAGGTTTCCTAATCATATTTGATTATAACTGTCATAAAAGCCTAATGGGTTCACACACAGAATTATCTGCATATAAACAATGCTTGAGGCTGTCTGAGAGAAGTCAACTCAAGTTTATCGTCAAATCAGGCTCTGTGAGAAATCATTGAATGGGAAAATATTCTTCCCTACGGTCATACAGTTCACTTCATTGCTATCAGACTTACTCGCTTCTTAGCAATACCAATTAGGATTAGAAGCAAAGACCAGACACAGGAGGAAGCCAGGTGTGATGCAGGAATACATATAAAATACAAAAAATCTGTACTTTCTTCACAGTGCATCTCTACAGAAACTGGTATAACCAGATCTGAATTAGATTTTACATCCGTCTAGGTGTTTATCACGATGGGAAAGACAAAGTGCTTCTGTGGTGTAGATACAGAGATTCATTATCAGCAGTGATTAAATGCATTTCTGCTTCATGCACTGCACTCTTAGGATCTGAGCTTGCAGGATAGATACAACTTTTTATTGAAACAGGAATAAATGTTATGTAAAAGTTCTTCCAAATACTAAGTTCAATTGAGAGGTCCTCTGGACCTGCCTGGGATGTATTTACATTTTAAAATGAACATTTAGTTCTCCCTGTATAGAAATCCATATTATACCTTCCCTGGTTTTCCTCAAAAACAGAGAACATATGGGGAGCTCCATTATTTTGAATTGAGTTATAACAAGGAAGCCCTTGAGGATTTAATTTATATTTCCTTAAATCTCCTTTCACTTCCCAAATCTGTCTCTGAGTTTGCTTTTGTTTTAAATATAGGGAACACACTGAAGGAAGTTGTATTTTTGAAGATTTATAATCAAGTTGCAAAACTGTGTTCCATCTGGCAGCAATATGTAAAAGTCATTGTATTATAAAAACATGACAGACATGAATTCATCTGCCATCTGCAAGCTTCCATGCAGCACCAGCGAACTTTATGGCTATTTATTCATCCTTAAAATGCTGTTGCTATGTAGAACCTTTCTTATCTCCCTAGGCATCCTGACAATTGAGGCTTCTGGGTTTTTTTCTCTTGCCATCTTTACTTCAGTCTACTAATGGTTCTTGCTCCTTAAATCAGTGGATTTGTTTGCTTGTAACAATAGACAGAAACACCTAAATTTTACAGGTGTTTTGAAACACTTCAGCTCTGATGAGACTTTAATTATGGTTACTTAGCATAACTTGAATTTTGGTAATGCAATGCTATTACGTGATTTTTTTTTCTGAGTACAGTTTATAATTCTACCCTAGTTTCTGTAAAATACAGAAAGAATTTATCTAATGTTTTATAAGAGGTAAATAGCCTAAATTATGCAGCTATTATGCCAATCTTTGTACTTTATCCCAGTAACATCCTGTAAAGTAGCCTTGAGAGTTACAGCTTATGATAATTATCCCTGCATCTATTTTTAAAATTGTCTTATTTTTTCATAGGTCTTATGAATTTATGGAAAACAATGACACTCTCCTTCCTGTAATATACTTTTCCTTTAAATTGTCAGTTGCCAGAAAGAATTAGTTATTTGACAACATACGTGATAAGTGAATATAAGAAACTTAGGAACACAGAGGGGGAAAAAAACCCCAAGCTGTTGAACAGAAGAATGATTAGATGTGATTAGAGGTCCCTGTATTTTCTTTCTTTACAAGATGGTTATTGACATGCACATACTGTTGATGTTAGCGTTTTTCCTATCTGAGAGAGGCATTTACTCACAGTCATTCTCCCTTACTGTGTCATCCAGTGCCAAAGAAACAGAGAGAGTTAATGAATTTATTTAATTCTTCAGATAAATTGACCAATTTTTAGTTTCAATTAACTTCTCATTCCTATCTAGAGGTTACAGAAAATAAATTGTTTCATTTAAATACCATGCAGCTCATAGAAATATTTACTTGCATGATGTTTCTCATATCTATCTACCTTTTGAAAAAGAAGGAAACAGAAAGAATCAGAAAAAAGGATTATAACAGCTAGATTGTTTATGAAAGCATTTCCTTTACCGTTGTATGAAATTTGGGCTCTGTAGATTTTGGTAGGATTTCTCTTGCCTAATTTTAGATGTCTTAAAGCAGAAAACCCAGAGTGAATCTTATTGTTTACTGTTGATGTCCATTTTATAATGAAATCAATTCCCTCAGGACATGTTTGTCTTTCCTTTGACTGGTAGAGGACCCCTATGGTGGTGAGTTCATACTTGATACCTAAGGAGATAGATATATATCCTGATATCCTGTCATTGGTGTCTTTGAGGGCCCAAAGAGAGTTTCTCTGAATAAATCTCCCAAAGAAATGCCTGGATATTTTTGACCAAAAAAACCCCCATAGTACTCTCAGTCAAAAAATCTGAATTATTTCACTTTTTCACACAAAAACTGGCTGAAAAAATTATCTGATGGTTCAAACCCCTAAAATGTGAATAACAAAGCCTGTGTTCCCATACATATCTAATAGTTGTGACTATGGGTCCCTGGCTCCAAAGTACCTTGTTGAACCTATAATAAATTAATTTTTTGTAAGGATACTGTCAAAAGACTCTTCTCTCATGATCTAACATGTCCATATGTGACACAAACGTGATGTGACTGATTTTCAGGATGAGCAGTATACCCAGTATCTACCAAGGAGATAACAAAAATGCAGAAGTAGAAGCAAAACCAAAATGCCCTGACATGATCACCATTTTTAAAAGGCAATGTTACTAACTAAATGGAGTCTGGAAGATGGTGTCTGCAAGCAAACACATTTTTCCTGCAGTGGTTAGAATACCAATTGTACAATATGAGCTAGAACCCATATTATTATGCAAGAAGACAGTTAAAATTTTAATGCAGAGACATAGAAAATGATATTCTGACTATTAAGAAGAGATTTTAAAAAATCCATGTGCTAACTGATGTAGTTTACTTCATTTCAGATTTTCTTTAACAGACAAACCTCAGGTCTGCCCTCTTTTTCTTCATCTTCAGGAGGTTAGCACAAGCATCCTCCAGTGTTTTAGGGATACTGAGAGCGATAATGCTCACTCTCAGTGATAATTTTAATTTCTTTGGGTCCCAAGGAGCGTGCTCCCATATGAGATGAAATACATTAAAATTACACAACATGAGTGGGCTGGTATACTGGTATGCAACCAAAATGCACACTATATAATTGCACTGTTGGAAGTGACTTAATATCACACTGTAATTGATGAGGTGATGAATTTTTAAGGATCATTCATTTTTGAAGATAGATTCCTCTCCAACTTGAGTCACTTGAATTGTATCTGAGTTAAAATTCACCAGTTCTATCAGTAGCCTCAAAACCCAGAAGGGTGATATTAAACTTGAAATTTCATCTAAGCAATCCCAATACTGAAGTTCATGTGCTCAAATCTGAATATGCTAAATTGAACCTGGGCTTGGGAACTCTAATTCCTCTATGAAATGATGAGGTTCTACATCTTTTTGTTGCCAATTTGCATGGCTGGCCAAAGCCACTTAAAAAGGGAACAAGCTGTTGCTTCTTTTCTTGCTGATGCTCCAAGTAGGAATTTTCAATTCAGTTGTTCAATTCATCTATGAGCTATTTGCCTTTCCATGAACTTTTAAATTGTATTACTTTCAGTGGTAATTAATATTGATTTCTAATCTTTAACATCTCTTTTGTTAAATAATTTTAGGATGACAGTATCCAATTGGTCATGTAGCTTTTAAAGAAATTACACTCTGGAAGAGTCTAAGAAAATACTCCAAAATCATGTGCTCTATAAAGAACCAACAGTTGCCAAAATATCCCTAATTCATGTGCTGCAGTTGTTAGGAAACCTAAAGACAAATTTTTACATGGCTTTACTGCAGTGAAAGTCAGACATTTTGGGGTTTTTTTTAACACAAAATATTAATTTTAAAAATACATTTGAGTTAGCAGCTTCTAGGATATAGCTTCGTGGAATCTTTGGTGATTTATCCTTACAACTCAGTACTTTTCACTTGCCCATTGCTTTCTCTTTGGCAGACTTTTCTATAGTGAGGGCAGTAATATTTCTTTTCCCATTCTTCTTCCATAGTTTCTGTGAAAGACACTGCAACATTTGCACATTTATGCTTTCTACCTTGAAACCAGCACTTGACAGCAAAGAAATAACTTGAACTTTATCAGACAGGAATGACAGGCAGCTGAGGTAAAGTTTCTTAGCAAGATGTGGCAAAAAGTTTTAAGATTATCTTGAGAATGTCCACAAGATCTTACAAGATTTAGTTCACAGTAACTTCACTTTATCCCATTCTGTTGCATTTTTCTGGGTAAAATAACAAATTTGTGAAATTAATGAGGCACACATAGTTGATGGTAGAAGCATAGCAATGGCATGAAAGCTAGGATTAACAGGTCTACAAACTGAGTATTGGCCCAACGGGTGTATTTTCCAGAACCTAAGCCTTTGCTTCAAACAAAGTTTAAAAAGTTCAATTGGACTTTTTGGTATGCTTAAAAAATAGTGCTTAGGGGAAGAAACTGCTGCTAAGAGAGAAAAAAAAAAAAAGTTTCACTTCCACTAGAAAAAAGAAAATGATAATACCTTATCTTTACAATGCTGAAGTTTGAGTACAATGATTCTTTAAGTCACTAGGCAGAAGAGGAGACAAAGAGGAAAAAAACAGGAGAAGAAAACCAATTAGACTAATACAATCTTGTTCCACTTGTAGGAAGAATAAAATATCACAGGACTACATTCAGTGTTAGCAAGTTATTGAAAGACTAGTAGAATATGTTTCATTTTTTCTGGTGGATGCTACCACAGTAGAGCATACTGTGGAATGTTATATTACATGAATAAATCAATATCATTCATGTGAAGTAAACAGTTTTCATATTTTAATTTTTTAGTTACAATATGATGGCAACCATCAGAATGCTCTAATGTTAGTAATTTTTGAGTTTTCAGGGATTGTGTGGTCTTAAATGTCCTATGATCTGTGTATAACAATAATATTTATCTTTTTTTGGTTACTCAGCTATGCATGTTTGAAGCAAATCCAAAAATACCCAACACTAATATCAAACCTATTACATTGTATTGTGTAGTAGTGCAAAAATCAAATACTGTCAGTAATTTAGAAGTTAAAAGCATTATAAAATGAAGGCCAGTACAAGAGAGAATTATAGGAAGTCTATAAAGTATTACTAATAGAATATTTTTACATGATTCACATTTCCCACGGCACAAACACTCAGATAAATTGGACATTATTAAGTCAATATACATTCAACACTTTTTAAAGCAGTATTAGCCATTCAGGTGGTCGGTGTTCTGACACTCTTGAGTTTTGTTCTGTATTCCCTTCTCAACTTTGTAAAGGGAAGATTATACAAATAGTCATTCCAGTACTGACATTGAGGCTTCTCTTGGAAAATTTAAAAACCAGAACTTGCTGCACTTGTAACAGACTGCTTCCATTTTTTATGATTCTCTTAAGACATGTAGATCTACATGAATAACTGTAGTCAGTGCAGCATCAGGATTACATAACATAAATCACTCCTGTTTCTCTTCTCTTTTTTTAAAATGAAGACTGTTTTCAGCTGCACAATTAAAACCACATTTGTTTCTGTGTCACTTTTATCAAGTGTTACATATGGCCTTGTCTGATATTTACTTATGTAAAGTAAATTAATTTTGGCAATTTGAGGTGTCTCTTATTTTACAAACTTTTTATTTGTACCTTGTTTAAAGAATTGTGGATAATTTTACACCCTCTTAAGTGTACTGATTTAGCTGCAAAGAGATTTAAGTCTTGCCAGACTGTATTGCTGTTTCTCCACTGTGTTTCATCTGCATTTCTATAATATACCTGAGTCTAAAGGACAATGAGGCAGGTAGGAAAACTGTGCAAGAGAATAAATTTAGAGAAGTGTTTCTTCAAGAATATTTATTCCAGAATTATCTGGGAAATTTATAACAAGAAACTCCTGTCTTCATAGTTGGAGTGTTTGTTATGACACATTCTGGTTATGGTGACAGCATTCATCATAAAGACATGCAGTCTTGCAGTATTGCTTTGGAATATATGGTGTAGACTTCAAGTACTCATGATAGGTTTTCAAAAGAAATTAAGTTTTCTTTCTGTGCTTCTCCAAAATGTTACATCTATTAATGATATTTTAATAATATCTTTTTTGTTTTGCTGTATATGAGTACACAACTTTTGCAGTGGTCAGTAATATCTGATAAAAATATTAACATCTCTATTAGTATTGTGTAGAACTCTAAAATACAATTTAAGAGGAGAAATATCCCTAGAGACAATACAATCAAAACTCCTTTTAAAATTTACCTGTTTAATGCAAATCTGGAAAAAAAAAAAAAAGAAAAAAGGCAACATTCTTGCAGAGAAAATATTTTTTGAGTTTTAGGTATGATGCTCTCACTCAGTAAAGAATCCCTGCACTTTGATTCATCCACTTTTTTTGTGGAGTCATTAAATTTTAGCCTTGTGCTAGTATTTAAATTAGAGCAAAACATCAATATTCAATATGTTCTTTATTCTCTGCAGATTTATATGAAGCTCTGAGACTCTTTCTCTTCCCTCATTCTATTATTATTGAAGGCTCAAGTAAGCACATTATAATAAAAGTATGATCTGTTTAGTTACAAGACACTTTGGAGAAATGTCACACTTGCTCTCAACATTCCACCCTGGTGAAAGGTAACAAGAAGCCTGTCATTTAGGGGAAAAAAACCAAAACCAAACACCACCTCTTAATTGATTTTTAGTGGCAAAAAAAAATGATGACAAGAATAAAGGAAATAGGAGTCTAGCTGGGAATACAGGCAAGCCATTTGGGGTTTGCAGAGAGGTAACACATGGAAGAAGAAAGGACTCATTATAAGTTGCCCTTTCATGCCAAAATGCCAAGCTGCCCTTTCAGTAGCAGCTGGAGACTTCCAGCTACTGTAACCTAGTTTTTGTTGTGCAGTAAAATGTTCAATATTCCACAATTGGTTTATTTTCAGTGAGAATGTGATAAAAGTGCTGTTGAATCACAAAGTGCAGTTGATAAAATAGCAACTGGGAAGTGGGAGGCTAAGCAATAATAACCTTTTTTTGTATTCCTTCTCTTTGCTATCTTAAAAACCCACAACAAACACAAATATAATTGTTCCTATTTAAAGCAATGTTATCTCGTTTTGGCATCCATATCCTCTTACTCACTTTTAAAAAATATTTTTAAAAGGTGGCCACATCAGCAGTTTTGCCTTTCCTCCACAACCAGAGAATTAAAAGATAAAAAGAACGAAAAGAAATTTAAATGCACTCAAAATGCTATAAAACACCTCAGGGTATACATTATTAGTGGCCTAATGTGTTGAAAGCACTTTCTCTGTTTGGTTGTCTTGCTTCATAAAGTGCTGTGGAGAGCAAGGGCATTCAAATAGTGCACAGCTTCTATTTGCCTGCAGAACAGAAGGGACTCAAAGGAAGAGGTGTAGAAGAGAGGGGTTCCAGTCGTTCCAGTACAGGTTTAAGAATTTAGAGCAAATAAGCCCAGGCAAAACAACGAGTGATCACCTAAGCTGAAGAAATGAGCCCCAAACACTTGGGACTTGCCATTTCTCTGCTAACAAAAGGTATTATGGAACTCTGTGACAGGTTCTTTATCTCCTAAAAATACCTGGGCTAGTTAAGTGGCAAACACCTGCAGGGGAAGTCTGAAATGTCTGAAATTATAGCTGTGTTGATCACCTATGTGGGCACCAACATGATTGCAAGGTGTTTTGTTGGTTTTTCTCACCAGTTTGTTTATTTCAGAGAATGAGGTAATTACATCCAAAACTTGTTTCAGGCTGTCATTGAGGTCATGAAGTTAGGCTTGAAAAACTGAGAATGAAGCACCTTGTTTCATTCTCATTTCCCACTGCATGGTACCCTCTGACTTACTGCACTGAAAAACTATTAGTTTCCTTTGAGATTTACAACCTTTTTGAACAGTTTATAATGAGTGTATGAAGGGTTTTGCTTTTCTCCTCTTTTTTCTAATTGTTTACAAATTTTTTAAACAATTTTGCAGGGTCTAAAAAGGCATTTGCCTAATGATGCCAATCAGGAACTCTAGTACAGTGAATCAAGGGAAAATTTTTTACAGCATTTATGAAATCACTTGATGCAGCTTTTGCCTAAATCTATAAAAATTGTATGAAACAACTTTTTGTTGCTGCATCTCTTTCTGAAATAAAGCCTGCAATCCTTTACTATATGAAATAACATCTCAGAAGTTATTAATCACATATATTTGATCAATATTAAAATGAATATACATTTTTATATTTTATGCATGTAATAATGTAATTCTTATTCCCCAATTTTGCTTTTTTTATGAGCCAATTACCAGTTATGTTGGGATAGTTTTTCAAGAGAGCACTTTATGTGCTAAAGAGTACAACAAGTTCCTAAATTCTGCTTTTATATGAGACCTCCTGTGATAGGAAAGGCAGCCACTAATTTTTAGACACGGAGAATAAAAAAAAATCATAAAATACTTCTTGAAAGGAGGCAACCAGGCAGTTAAAGCATGCCTGTCCATCTCACCTGTGACTACTTAGTGGTTCAGTGTCATAAAAAACAACATAAAATACAACATAAAATGCAACTGGGGGATAATTTGATTTGTGTTAATCCTTACACTTACTTTTAGCTGTATTAGCAGAAGGTGGTGTAAGGTCAATGCAGATACACAATTTAGCTTATCAACATGATCATTCCAATTTTATTCATAAGGCTACTTCTTAAAAGTCAAAAGGCAAACCTTATTTATATTTCTAATTGATGATAGATATTCTACTTTTCTTCCAGTAATGCATTGAAATCACACAAAGAGTAAAAAGTGTTCTTTTAGCCCACTGGTCCCATTACACGCACAAGACCATACAAATAATAAATCACTGTTCAGAGGTAGACTTAAATATGTACAACAAATCTATGTAGATGTGATATATTTGCATGTTTCATTAGTTTCCTGTTTGTACAGGTGACAAATCTTGATAAAAAACAGAGAAAAATAGTATATGTCCAAATTCCAAAAATGTTTATTGGTCTGTTGGTGAACAAACACACAAGTTTATGGCTGTTTACTCAAGGGAAAAATCTGTTACCTGCCTAGGAGAAAATATTGTTTTCACTGTGTTTATTTCCTAAAGCAATTTTGTAAAGTAATAAAAAGGATGAAAAACTTCCTGTGGTGTGTCAACATGCTGGCACTTCTCACATAATTCAGTCGATTTAACATTGTTAAAAGAGTTTCAGCTGTTCTTCTCTGGCGTCTGATTGCCAAGAAACTGGACTTCTCTTTTTACAACTACTTTCTACTGTAGCTGAACTAAGTTATGTGACAGAAATGATAGCTGTTTGTCCCTAAAAAGCAAGAGTTTCTCCACCCAAGGTCCCAATATAGTAAAGGGATATTAAAAAATGTCTTTAAGACTTGAAGGAAGTGAACTCCTCCTCCTAACATAGGCACTTACTTCTATCCTATTAACTGTATAAAAACTGCAAATATCTCCAGAGGGTAATTTCATCTCCTTGAATGAAATACTTACCTTTCCCACTTCTAACAGGAAATGGCAAGAGAGTGCTTTAGCATAATAGCCTACAGGTAGTGTCACCCTGACGTGAGAGACAGGAGCTCTCAGCCCGCAGCCTGATGCCATCTGCCTCACTGCTGCCCAAAGGGTCTCTGGGGACAGCACAGGTCTGAGGCTGTGCTTTCCCTTCCAGAGGTTCTTCTCTGTGCTATCCATAGAGCCACATGTAAAATTCTTGCCAGTGCTGTTGACAGGCGGCTGGGATTCATCCACAATATCTGGTGGGATTCATCCAGCAGGAATATTGCTTAAGAGCAGCAGATAAATACTTATCTCCTGCAGCCTGTACTGTACCTCCCATATCTTGGGTGGGTACTCTGCTATTACCTACCCATGACCAAATTGGACACTTCACTCTTTGTACTACATGGTGGATTTTATTTTTGCAGATTTTTTTTTTAACCCAGCTTGGTTCTCTGATTTTCTAAACAGTGCAGTCCCACAGACAGTTGTTTTAGCACAGCTGAAAGGTTGGGTACATAGTGTGGATATACAAGCAGGAGAAGGAAAGTCCACATAAATTTCTGCAGTCAAGTTTTTTGTGTAAGCAAAAGATCAGCAAAGGTATGCCTCATGTAGATGTCATTAACTTAGCAGCTGGGGATTTTCTGTATTTGTGAATGTTGTACTCTGATAAGCCTTTTTTACCCCTTTCCTTTCTGTCTTCCTTTGCAATTCCCATAAGTTTTAAAAACTAATGAGAATGTCTCTCAAGTTTTGAGAAGAAATTAAAATCCATGCTTCTTGAGATTCTCTCAGCTCATAGAAAGTGTTCCACACCATTTTGGAGTGCTGAGACTGCTTAACTTGTGGCATAGTTTGTGTAAAAAAAAATTGCTTTGTGGAAGTCAGACTGATGCAAACTGTTTTGGTCTGCATGAGCAATGGACTCATTCATTACTGAATAAAGGGTGTAAATAAAAATATTTGTTGCTTTTCTTTTCCTTTTTGCTTTCCCATTCATTGTGGCTGCTGTTTTTCCCTTCCTAGGTGCAGATGTAGCTGGGGAAAATTATAGCCTTTTTATAGCATTATTATTGCACAGGGAAGATACAAGTTGTACTGAGTATTTCTAAACATATATTTGTTTAATATTTCTGCACTGGAGTACCAGCCTACAACAGCTGTGTAAGTTTAGAACTCCTAGCATCCATTGCTCTGCTTTACTATTTTGTTTAGAAAGGAAAAAATGTTTCTTTTCCCATATATGAATTATGAAAAAGATAAACTGAGGGTTCCCATTCATGGAGGAGGAGGAACATTGTCAAAACATTGTGGAAGCAAAATGATTGAATAATCTAAACTCTCTCTAGAAGGTAAAAAAGAATGTAAAGTTTAATCCTCAAAACCTCTAATAAGATGCATTTTATTGGTAAATGTCCACAGAACTGTGAATATAATTTTAGTAAGTACCATTCACAAAGACTCTGCCAAAGAGACAAAAAGACCTGGCATTCAGATACCTGTTCTACTGTTTCAGATCCCGTTTCATGTGTTAATGTTATTAGTCACTTCCATGAAGTGTTCTTAGGTGTTGAAATGACTTTTCCTGAGATAATCCAGATATCTGCAAAGAAAGACATGAAGTTTTTTATTACAAAAGGAGTCGTGGAAATGCAAGTGCAAATATGAAACAGATCATCAATAAAAAAAATCAAATATGAAGGGCCTTTTCTTTATAGTTATTGAATTAAGTACAAGTGAGCAATGACTACATCAATGTTTGGGCTTTCACCTGTACATATTTCTATGTGATGAAGATGTTACAGGGAGTGAATATATTTTTTTACCAATTATTTTGTTCAATGCCAGGCAAAAAAACCCCCACAGGTGGCTTCTCAAGCTTATATTTTAATAGTATGCACATTCCATTTGAATGTTTTTCTCATTTTGTAAGTGTAGCAGTATTAATTTTAAAGGGTTTTCTTTTTTTACATGATAAATAGAGTGTTTCACAAGAAGAAATATGTCCTTAGGCTGACATAACCCCTATAGAGTTGTGGAGCTAATATTCTTTTCCAGTTACTCTTTAAATAATTGATAAATCACAGTGTGTATGCATGTTTGATATCAGAATTATTTCCTTTTGCACCAGATTAACATAAATGAATCTTTACATTGCTATATAAGCATAAACTACATTTTAAAATAATATAGCAAGCCAAATCCTAAGAGGCTGTTGACAAGCTGTTTTAAACAGATTATTTTTAAAGTTATGTGCTTAACGAGATAGTCAGTGTACCTCTCCAGACTATTTAGCAATGTATTTCTGCACCTTAATTAAGCTAACTACTCTTGCTGCAGCAGTATGGCTATTAGCTCATTCATTTACCAAACAGTAACCATAAACAGCATTTTCATCTCAAAAACATAATAAGCAGCAGTCAGGAAAACAGATTATGCAATCTGAATTTAAAAAAAAAAAAAAAGAAAGAAAAAAAAAAAAAAAAAACCAGTAGTCTCTGTTGTTCAAATAGCAACTAAAACTCAAACATTCAGACTTGCAGATGGCTCTACCAGTAAATTAATTTTCCATTTACATAGCTGGGTAGATTGTATGCTAAACCTAGCTTAAAGCAATTATAGCTATCTGACCTCTATTTAGGCTTCTGATCCAAACCCCACTTCCCTTTACTTTTGTGAGTTCATGGACCAAACCAAAATAAATCACATCTTATTTGTTTTTTGCTTAATTTTTTTTTTTAAATGTTAGAAACAGACTCATGGGAACTTCCTAGTTACTCCTGGTTATAGTACCACTTGGTCTTTACACTGAGGGGACTTAGGAGGCAGTTTGCATCTTGAGCAGGTCATCAGCAAATAATGAAGAAATCAACTTGCCTTATTCCTGGTCTATGTAGCTTCGCTGGCCATTTTGGGTGTATGTTATCAAACTGCAACTCTGAGATATGCTCTTTTTCCCCTTTAGATTTGAATAGACAACCATTTAGCTGTAGAAATGTTACCCTTTCAGCTTAAAAAAAAATCTTGCTTTTTTTTTTTTTTTAATGTTGGCATCTTCACAAGCATTAGAAGATTAGAAAAGTTCATATTAATAAAGGGATTATTTCCAACAGTGCCAATCTTTTTTTTATCAGCCTTTCATCAGCATCTCACTAGCTCTTTGTATTCTTTGTCTCTGTCTCTGTGTTTAGTCCTGTTAATTCATTAGTATTTCCTGCTAAGCACAAGGGAGTCTCCCAATACAGTGTTACCAGTGTTAAAGAACATCTTTTACATTTGCATATATGAATACTTTTATAATCAAAACTCACTAGATACTCACTCATACTTTCTGTAAGATGCATCTAGTGGTCCACTGGAAAGAAAGGGAAGTGTCATGGCTAAATGATTAACTCTTTAGTATCCCAAAACAGAGGAAATGAGTAGCACAGTGGAATTTGTAACCAAGAGTGGGCTTTGGAAGTATCCCTTGTCTGTGCTGAACCAGAAACATGATAGGACAAGATAAGATCCCCTCAGCTGGCAAGCAGTAAGAATGAAAATCATTTTGACATATACCATTGATAACAGAGAGGAGAAGAAAAGGGTTGGTTGACTCCATTTTGAAAAGAAAATTATTGGCAGACAGTGACAAGAAAAGTATCGAAAGCTCTTTTTGATTAGAATTTACTCAAAAGGTCAGTAGTGAACAGGTGATTGTCACCATTGATAAGTGCGATGCAATCTTGAATAAAGTCAGTCCATCTTAGAAACCAGAGAGGATATTAGGTATACATTAGTGAGAAGTATTTTAGATATATGCATTTCAAATACATCCTCATTACATTACTTACAACTTACAAGAGACTGAGCTTCTGTTCTAAATCCATTTGCTAAGTACTGGAAATTTCTGGATGAAATAAATAGTAGCAAATAGAGGTTTGTGTGGCACAGAACAGAACTCTGGTTTCAGAGTAAAAACTCTCTTCATATAACTTTATTTCATTACTGCTTTTTTTTCCAGTTTTTTTTTCAGTTCAGCTCGAAACTAAATCTTTTGCAAATTGTAATGTGTGTGTTAATATCCACCTAATTGCTGCTAAGAACAGTACTTATAGTGAAAGAGTAATTCTGTATTTGATAGAATTGCTACCTTCATACGTCTTTGGGATTCTCTTATTCTTGGACTTTGAGCTTATGCTCTCAAAGCAATCTATGCTTTTTGAATAGGCATGATACTGTTACGATATTTAGTTGCTTTGTTCAGTTCTAATTTCTTAAAATAACACACCATATATATATATATATATATATATATATATATTGCAATTTTCAGTGTTTTTATAATAATGTCAAGTTTATGCAGTAATTCTCTTACTGGGACAGTATATAATAATGTAACCACATACAATTTTACTTATTACGCAGCATCTGTTTTTGTTACAGTTTGACATATGCATTTCACTTGTAAATTATAGCTTTTATGTTCTACTTATGCCATTGTCTTCATCATTATACCTTTGTTGAATAATTTGTTTCCTGATTTTCCTTTTAACTATACTGCTGGAGTAATTTTCTCAGCAAGTGTGTGTGTGCCTTTTTCTTTCAGGAAAGATAATGTCTATAAGAGACACCTAGAACTTCACTAAAGTAG
>VWYP01005186.1:0-10625 GCA_013400435.1 Pycnonotus jocosus | reverse complement strand
GAGAAGTGAGAGAAGGTGTTGAGGAAAGAAAAAAGAGTTTTTTTCTTTTAAAAATGTTTTTTTAATTGTTTCAGTAATTTAAGTGTCATAATCATTCTTCCTTCGATATTGCTTTTAATGTTGAAACAGAGAAATGTACACATCTTGGTATCTTGAAAATGTGGGATACTATTATTTGTATTTACTAGCTTATGAAATTGTAGAATCTTAGAACATCAGGTTGGAAGGAGACCTTGAGGATCATCTGATCCACTCATTCTTGGCAAAGGCACAATGACTGATGGTTCCCATTGTCAAAAATTTTCCTCTTGTTTAATCAGAATCTCCATGGGAGTATCTTGTACTCATTACCCTTGTGTTTTCCCTGTGACTCCTTGTAAAAAGGGAGTCTCTATCTTTTTTGTAGTCACCTTTTAAGTACTGGAACACGGTAATTAAGGTCTCCCCTCTCCCCTCTATTTTCAAGGCTGAACAATCCCAGTTCTTTTTAGCCTTTCCTTATATGGCAGACTGCCCAGTCCTTTGATTGTCTTTGTGGCCCTTCTATGGACCCTCTCTAAATCATGTTTGAACTACAAGAAATACTGGTAGAGCAAAAATCTATACTTTTGACTAAACAATCTCCTTTACTGCTGAAATGCAATTAGACAGGGAGTTGCTGTTCTGAAATCTGTCCAAAATGCACACTAAGGAAAAGTCATCTATAAATTTGCTTGTAACATCCTCGGTGCCTATCTTAGCCATTGTTAATGCCAATAAATTCAAAATTTATGAGAGGTTGGAGAAAATCCCGTTTATTTTAACTATTATACCTCTTCCTATTTAAGGATTACAAGATCATATCCAAAGCAAGAAAAATATGCCATCTATTACTGTGTCAGTTTAATAATATTGTTAAAATTAAATGATCCTTTAACATGCTTCTCAAAGAAGTTAAAGGGAAAAAAAAAAAAGTCCAAGCTTGAAAATTAATTAATTTGTGCAAAAACTCTTACCCTACTCTTATTTCTCCCTTGACATCTTCTACCCCTTGGCCTACCTTTCATCCATGGTCCCACTGACACACAGCTCTTTACACTTGTAATCAACCATATTGATCACTAATTGAGCATTCCTTTTCAGGAATACCAGAAGACACTTGAGGCAACCCATATTTACAGAGATTTTTGCATACTATTTTATAATGAATTCTTACGTATGAGGTGCAATTGGAGATCAATAGAGACAACTGTATTCCTTAGAAAGGAATGAAATTCAAGACTTTTTAAGCTAATGGCTCAGCAGCTCATTAAGAGAAAGAAGGTTAAGGAGAGTCCAATTTTTCTATTTATGGCAATCTGGAAGCTCTAATGCAAAGGAGTTTCTCATTAAAAGTCATCTCAGGGTACAGCTGAATACAGTGCTAGAGTCAGTCCATGATTAATCTGAATACAGAGTAGAGTAAGGCCTGTTCTGTATCAGGAGGAGGGGCAGGGTGTATTTTATAAAATATGAGGACATGATTTTTAAATATACAAGCACTACAAAGTAATTTTGTAGTGTTTCAAGTGAAATTTAAAATGATCAGTTATACAGATGAATGGTGAGCTTCCAGCAGAAACAGGTACTGTAAAACTCAGGGTTCTATACTGATCTTACAGTGACATATGAAATTTCTTTTTCTTTGTAATATAAAATTTAGCAATTGTGTTAATACCAAGTTTATTGTCATGTGAGCCTAATTCTCAACAGCTCTTTCATATTATGTCAAGCAAATTATCTAAGTAATGAAATAACAAATGATTTTTTTAGCTTACAAGCAGTTTATCTGGAGCTGTCAGCCAAATTGTCTCCTAAATATTGCTGTTATTCCTGAGAGCTTGAGAATAGAATTGTGTAATTCTTTTAGACAGAAGAAGAGAAATGTGACATAATACAACAAAGACAAGGTGTTTCTATAATTTTATTTTTAATCCACTCAAACTAAAGTAAATGAATGGGTTGATTATGGAGTGGTGGAAGATGTAATACCTACAAAGACTACAGAAAGCCTCTTTAGCTTTGTTGCCTCAGGTAAAGGTATTTGTCTGTGCTACTGGCAACTGGCCAATTTAATGAATTTTGACAACAGGAATTAATTTAGACTGGTATGCTGTGGTGTAAGTATTAAACATATTTTAAAAACCACTGGCTACATTTCTAATAGGTTCAGTCAAGACAGTTAATTGTCTCATGTTATATATAATTGTATATGATGTGATGGTATAAGACTCCTCATTTCTTCTGGTATTTTACTACCCCTTTTGTTGTATTAAATGCTGGACTGTGAACTGCAAATGGTGTTATCAAATACCATTTGATACAAATACAAAATTGATGAATCCTGAAACAATGCAAACTTGACAAACTCTGAACTCTTCATGAGCAAGGTCAGTAGACTGCCTATAGTCTGAGGGCAGAGGAAGAAAATATGTTTAGTTTCAGTCTTCAACAAACTGCTTGATTCTATTTCAGTCCAGCCAGAATGAAAAGACCAGGTTGGAAAGAGGGACCTAAAAGGAAAGGACTCAGTAAAGGAGGGGCTCAGAAGCTGTTGATAGGACTTTTACAGGGAAGGGATACAAGGAGATTAATGAGCTTCATCAAATGTATCATATACAGAGCAAACCTCTGATGAAAATGTAAGTTGTGTTTGTGATGTATGTAAAATGGGATGTATTTTTCTTCCAATACTTGCTAACAGTTCAAGTGGAACCTTTAGGTTGGAACCAAAACTATAGATGTCTAAATCCAAATCTTAAACTGAATTTGTAGGAGGTATGGTTTGCAGTTCCCTTCCCAGAGGAGGCTAAGGAGGGAGGAAGATGCCTCAGCTGTTAACGTATGTGCTGGTGAAATCTCTTAAGAAGTAGGTAGAGAAATTGCAAAGGAAAGCTGACAGAGAGAGTGAAATCTGGAATGGGGGTGTGGAGAAGCCAGGAAGGTATACAATAGCACCTACTGTGAATGAGGAGAACCTAGCTAACAAGACATTTCAACTCACAGATTTTCTTGATGGGGAAATGATCCCTTCTCTCATGGTGATGCATTCAGATGCTGCCCACAGGAGCCGAAGTTTCAAGCCTAATGACAGAGTAGATTAAAAATAAAATGGAATCCTGGCAGGCTGTAAAAGCTGTGAGATCAAGGATCATTCTTCCCATGAGGAAAAGATGTATTGGTTGGTCACAAGTGACTCACTCCTCTGTGTGATAAAAACAGGTCTAATGTCTGGACGTAATATTGTGGGAAGTCTTCTGTCTACCAGGAGCTTAAATCTGAGGGATATTGCCAAAGCCTCATAGTCAAATGATAATTAGCTGGGACTGCTCATTCATGCAGGCATGACTGATTTCAGTGTCACTCTAAACAGACAAAAAATGACTGCAAGATTCTTGGAGGAAGGCTGAGGGGATCAGATCTGTTGTAACGTGCTAGTCTGTCGTTCAGGAAAAATGTGTGTCATTCAGTGCTCAAGTGCAAAAGTAGCCTACCAAATTAGGCTCTGATTTCTTTGACAATAGCATGAACTTGCAAGAAAATACAGGGTGAAATGGAACTGGCTTTGCCTGAAGAAAGTAATAATGTTTCATCTTAAGAAAAACTGCACAAACTGCAAGCAGTTTCTTCTTTGTTTCTGTGATGGATTACATGAGAAGCAATGGGATTAAACTGCAACTGGTAGGAGTTGTGGAACTGCTTCTCTGGTTCAATATAAGGACAACTTCCAATGCTAAGTAGAGATGTATTTGCTAATAGATTGACTTATGAGGCGTTAAGGGACTCATCATGGCAGGACTATACAAATGGGTTCGACAAACAGCTTTAATCCACTGAGCTGCTTTTCAGCCATATGTTGCTGTTCTTTTGTGTTATCACAGAATGAACAAATTCATATCAGTGCTTGCAACTTACATTCAGAAATACTAGGATAAGATAAATTGTGGATACTATTATTTTCCCCTGTTCCTTTGTCATTCAGTGAAAATTTTTGAAAGTAAATACTATATAGTGGGTATTACATTGTCTAAATGTTAAGTTGTAAAGAAGTGGTAAATGAAAAGTAAAATTGAAGTTGGATTTATCTATATTATTTAATTGCCTTGAAAAATCAAGAGGTAATGAAATCTGGTCTTTTTAACCAGGAGAGACATATAGATGAATTTTTAATAGTTTAATTTAACAGTTTAAGTCTGGTTTCTGGTGGAAAAAGGACATGGCTCCCTTACTCTGTAGTAATAGGTAACACCAGCTATTTTTACTCTTAGTGTGATTGATACTGCAGTAATCATACTCCAGTGAGCATCCTCTATTATGATATAAGCCACAATTATCCAGTTGCATTTTTTTTTGTCTGAAGCAATGATTCTGGTGTCTCCTTCTGGGTCAGGTTTTTTGGGTATGTTTTCAATTATGTTCACAGTCCTAATACATCTTCAGTACAGAGACATATGTTTCTTACTTTCAGATGGGACCATAATAGCTTCTTCAGGCACTGGATTTAATTTGTTTTCAGTGTCTCTAATAGTATGCATGTTGCTGTTGGTACTTTATTTATGGAGATTCACTGTTATAAAACTGTGTTTGTAACACATGTATCTTCTTTAAAGAGGCACAATAGCAATATTGTCATTAACGTAACATCCAGTTTCAGGAATGGCTGTTAAATATTGCAGGATTAAGTGATGCCATTCATCTGTCGAGCAAAAAAAGCACAACACTTTTTTAAAAAGATAATTTTAATTGGAGTAAAATTAATTGCAGTCCTATTACTGGAACATCACAGATGTTTGAAGCGTAGGTTTTGTGCTTTTGTCCTTAGGACTCCCACTATACTTCCATGTAATAGGCACAAATCTGGTATTTCTTTCTGATACCCATCCATTACTTCTGTGCTTGTAGTGTTCAATGTATCACTGAATCTCTTTGAGTGAGAAAGGAAAGGTTTGGTAATATGCAGATTTATGATCACATTTCAGATGGTCATTTGTGCTCTGATACTGCTTTTACATGTCCTAAGTTAATAATCTCTCAATATACAAATATTTTCTTTCCAAAGTTCAACACTTAAGAATGGTTTGTATTCATCTGCTTCTGTTTTTAGAGGTGCCCTCCTGACTTTTACTAGCCATATTTTGTTGTCCCCAAATGTATTTATCAAATACCTGCATTTATTGGAACTTACCAAAGCATGGAAGCTCTCTGCGTATTTTGTATAGCTGGCTAACAAAAGGCAGTCAGTAGAATTTAAAAGGAAGCTTCTAGGGTTCTGCTTTTCAGATGAGACCTCGAGACTATCTCAGGCCTCTCCTCCTCTAGTTCTATATAGGATTAAAATTAAACATTTTAGTTTCCATATGGATTAAGATGATCCATGAGAACTGTACCAGAATAAAGGTCCATCTAGTCCCATGTCTGGTGACAGCAAAAGAATAGTTATATTTTCTTTTGTCTTTCCAGCCATCTACTACTTTAGGACTTCTTCAGACAGCTGATTAGGCACTTCCTGAATGTCTACTGTGTCCTCATTGTCTACAAACTATACAAATATTTGATCTCTTTTTGTAAGTTTTTGGCTCCCGAGAGAGATTTTGTAACATTGATTATATAAGCTGAAACATATCATCTTATTTCTCACTTTTGTTCTCATCTAGGAACCATAGTGAGGATGACTCAGCCTGCAGGTATCTATAGGAACAGCCTCGAAAGCAGAGGTCATCTTTTGCTTATGCATTATTCAGTGTTGAATCAAGCCTCTCCTCTATGTAACTGTTCCTATATTCTGGAGTTTCTCCCTTTCTTCCTTCAAGGAAGTTGATGCTGAGTTCCTTCAGGCTGAGTGTGTTTGTAATCCAGTGTGTCTAGTCTTGGGAAAAATCCAACTGGGACATGAAAATGGTAGAAATTATGGAAGTAATCCCAATCTTTTATCCTTTGAACCATTTAGCTGATAAAATGTGATCAACACACGACAGAGAATGGTGCCATCACTGGTAGGTCAAGAAGCAGATGTGAATTTAATGATTCCTATGGTCCCATACTTTCCAGAACATATTGACTGATCATTTTGTATAACTTAGCTTATACGGATTTTTAGTGTGAACTCTAAAATCTACTGCAGCTTGTAAAACCCGCACCAAGAATTGCTATATTCATTTTATAAGCAATTATACATATATTTGAATGCATTCATCAATATATGATGTATTTGGTGGGAGCTGTTGCATGCTTATTTCAAATCTTTTCTGATTCTTTCAATGCACATATACTTTTGGACAACAAAATTTCACAATCTTACCACAATTTACCTATCCTATTGAGTAAACAAAAGCCTAACAAGGACAAAAAGTAAGACTAGCCAACTAGTAATTTCAAGTGTTATGTACTCTTTCTTATTCATTAACATAAGATAATCACAGCATGGACTCACGTTTTCTTCTAAATTTTAATAATCTGGCTTCATGTTTGGAATCACTTAACATCCCAATGGCACAAACTGTATTGTTGTTTGTCTTCATCTCTATGCATGAGATGAAGAACTATGTAATGAATTTACATTCTTCTCAAGCTATTCTATTTTAATTACCCGGTAATGAATGTGAGTCTGCAGTTGTGTAATGCAAGCAATTGATAGAGAAGGTTACAGAGTCTGAGTTGTTTGGGGAAATCCAGATAAATGGCTAGCATAAATTAAAATAATAAAAGGTTCTTTTTAAACTGGAAAATTACTGTGACCTCTCAAGTTATATGGTATCTACAGACTGCAAGAGAATGAGAGATCAAGTCATATGTGAAAGTGTGGAAGTATCTTATTTACTGCCCAAGTCAGCAAAAAGCTGAGCAGTCACTGATGCCCACTTGTTTCATATGTAGCCCTTCAGTCTTGGCTGTTCCCCTAGGTACTCAAAGGGAATGTCTCTGTCAGGATCTCTAACTAACATTTTGTTATTCTTTATTGTAGAGGACCAGATGTGTTACCTGAATCTTAATTGTCTATTAATCATCTTTCCCATTATCCCTTTAGGATTTTGACTCTAATTTACAGCATAGTTTATCATGAAATATGTTTGAAGCAAGTGTGGTACACACAGGGTTTCCAAACATCTGATTGCTTCTATTTATTTTTTTAAGGATTGGAGAAACCTGGAATCTCTTGATCTTACTACTCTTAAGAGTCCTTGGTGCTCATTGAAAGACATATTTCTCATCATCTCATGGGGATCCTGTGATTAAATTGGAATAGCAAATTTCATTAATATAAATAGGTAATGTGAAAAAAAAAAACCCTAATAAATAGTAGTTTCTCAATTACACTTTAAAATCCTCATATGGAAATTGAAAATACTTACTGCTGTACTATTTGCCTCAAGAAGGTCTGAAACTATCTCTCAGAGGAGGGAACAATTCAGTTCAGCTTTAACTGAATGTGAAAATTTAAAACCCAACTTTTATGAGCTTAATCAACTGCATTTCAGCAGAGGGCAACAATAATAGGCTACAATTGAGGCAAAAAGATAATAGCATGGAGCAATATTCTTCTGCATTACTGCTTCTCTGTCACAAAGGCTTTTAAATAATAAAATTTAAAAAGCCCCAAACATTTAGGATCATTGTGCTCACCTGAAACCAAGGCCTTCTCATTTGTGTATGTGCTGAGAAGTGCTGTGTTCCATGTTCTTGTTTGTTTCCTCTGCAGAGCAGGCACAGCCATCACTGTGAAAATATCTATCTGTGGTTGTGACATCTAGTGCACAAAAATGACTGAATTTGGCCATTGGGCATTTTTTATTATGTTCCACTTCATATCATCTCCCTGCCCAGTATTCTTCATGCCCATGATGTCCAAATATACTGTGAGATGAATTTTTGGAACGTATCTAGTAAAATGTATTTGTACCATTAACAATTAGTTACACTTTGAACCGATCATCTTTGACAGCTTTCACTAAAATATATTTTCCCCATCCCTGAAAGTTTTCAAAGCCAGAGCTCTGGATGGATAATATGGTCTAGTGGTCTAGTTCACCTGGTCTAGTGAAAGGTGTCCCTAACCATGTTAGGGGGTTGGAACTGTATGATCTTTAATTTTCCTTCCAATCTAAACCATTCTATGCTTCTATGATTTCATTATTAGTCTTGTATTATCACCAATTACCTATTTGGTTGTCAGATGAAAGATACTGCAGAGACCTTTTTTTTTGACTCCTCCTTCCTCCTTCTACCTTTAATTGATCATCAGTTCACAAAGTACTTCCTCTATGGTGTTCTAAGATTTTTTTTTTCGTAATTTGCATTCATGGAAATTGAATCAGAATAGAATATCATCCCTCAGCCGCTGTTTTTGTGTGCTTGAAGTACAAGTAGGTAATTCTTGTTAGCTTCAAATCAGCCTACATTGTCTTTGCCTTCAGACAAGGGTTTGTTTTCTATCCTCTGTTTCTGTCTCCTTTTGTGCCATTCGTGATTCTTAATTGCTCTGTATAAACATGCCTTTCTAAAGAATATTCTCAGAACGCCTCTTTTTTCTTAGTGTAGTATCTGCTGGTGTGTTTCATTCAGAAATTTTACATTAATGTATATTTGCAGTGTATTGTACTGGTGTCCTCCGATGAAAACAAATTTTATGTGCATCAGGTGCATTGTGCTATGATTGTGCTTAATAACACGTAGTATTACAATGAATTCAGTTAAGTTAGGGAAGACTGAAGCAACATTTCTCTTTTAGATAATCAGTAAAGTAACAAGTTTTTTTTTTTCTCTTTTCATTTCTGGAAAATGTTTACTTTTAGGTTTTAATTACTAAATATTTTATGTCTAGAAATTAAATTTTACTCAACGTATACAGTAACATGCTGGGAAGAACATAATTGTATAACTTTTTTATTCTGCAATGTCCAATATTTATGCATGTGAATAATAAACCTTTAGGTGTTCCTAAAACTAACCATACTTAATTTTTAGTTTCAGGTAGACTTGAACAACTATAATGCAGTTTTCAAGTTTCTGTAAAAGAATTTAAAATAGTGCATTTGAAGAAATCACCATATTACCTGAAATATAAACATAGTTTTTTAAATAATCAAAATAACAGCAGTTAAAGAAACCATGAAATGTAGGTGCTTATACTGTACTTAAGAAAATGAGCTGGAAATTTTTGAATGAGAAAATGATGATTCAAGTATGCATTTACATTTCAGAACAACATTCACAGTACACAATGCACCTAATGTACTTTGTTTAAAAAAATGTATTCTCTGTGTTTGAAGTAAACAAAACCAATCCTGAATTATTTAATATACAACTGTAACTTGCCATTAAATATTTTCAATATTTTGTTTAGAAAAGTAAAATTTCTTTTTCTTAACATTGTTCTTTCAGAACTTAAAATTTTCCAGCTAGTAGCTGTAGTCTTTGCTTAGATGAAAATACATGGTTTTGACAAAGACTTTAATAGTTTCTACTAACACAAACGGATTTACCATGCTGGACTAACTAATGTTTGATTTACAAATAAATCCCAGAAGTCTTCAAAATTATTTTTATGTCAAAAAATGTGGGGTTTATCTGCTTTTTATTTTAAAAAATCACCTAAGATAGTTGGTATTTTGTATGGATTAATTTTATACAACTTCTTTGTCCATTGAATATCCTTGCTCTTGTAATGCTTCTCCTTAACTAGCATTGAAGAAAGGAGGAAGCCGAGGCTGATATACATGCAAGAAGGAAGGGTAGAACTGTTCTTCTGACGCTTTTGATGTAGGATACATTTGAAAACCAACTGAAATTACTTGCCAGCATGTTCTTGACAGTGGGAATTATCCTTTGATAGCAAAACTGTGGGATGTCAGTGACAGACTTGCTCAGTATTTGCATGAGGAGTTCAAAGACCTTGCCACTGCAGCCTGGTTCTGAAGTCTGCAAAACACATTGCCACTCACATCTCTGCATGTAGCTGTTTAAGGTCAATATTGGAAATGCTGAAGGAAGTTCAGTAGTGATTCTTCTTTCCTTCTGAAAAGATGGTGCAGGTTGGTTGAAGCAGTTTAATGTTATATTGTGGTTCCAGGGCTTTCCAGATCATTCAGATACATTCTATATAGATACCTAATCAAAAATATCTTTAATTTAAATATATTTTTATTCTAGGTGTTAGGTATCTGTCATGAATGGACATTTTAGATTTAGTAAGTTGTCAAAAGCATTCAGAGCTTATGCTTAAAAAACTAACATTTTTCTTCTAGTAATGGTAGGAATTGGCATGTTCTACACATAATTCTTTTTGTGTTGGACACTTCTGTGTCAGAAATATGGCAGTGTTTGTTCATATGGAGTCCATGAGCTGCAGGGCTAAACAGAAGCTTGTCGTGAGTTACGTGTCTCCGACTGCTTTTCTCTTTACTTTTCACCAAGGGATATTGTTGAATGTTTTAAGAAAAAATTACCTGAACAATTATCAAAACTGGTTTTACATACTTGATTTTGCACCTAGGATAAATGGGTAGAGTAAGGGATGTTTCCAAAGCTGTTCCAGCCCAAATCTTCATCATTCCTTAAAGAAAGGAACTTGCTTAGAAGTTGATGACTTTGGTGGTGGGCAGTAAGTTGCT
>VWYP01005181.1:0-10918 GCA_013400435.1 Pycnonotus jocosus | reverse complement strand
GTTTTTTTTTTTTTTTTTTTTTTTTTTTTGTAGGAGGTGATAAGAATTTACTCCCAAGAATTAAAATTATCATAGGAAAATGGATCTTATTCAGAAGAGACAGGGAGTAGAAACATGCAAAAGAGAAGTTACATTGTTTAAAGCTGAGTTTAGGAAAACTTTACCACAATACTTCTGATTGATATTAAAATAAGAGTTTGCATTTGTGGATGGGTGAGGTGGAGAGGGAAAGAGGAAAAAAAGAAAAAATATGAGGAAGAAATGGCCAGCCAGGACATGCATGGTCAGGGAACATGGGACGAGAAGAGGATGTGCTGAGAAAGCGAAGTGCTGGAAAGAGAGCGTATGAACAAATTCCATACAGCTTCACCATTTTAACACTGGAAACATTGCCCCAGAGTTAGACAAACTGGCCATGGGCAAAAGGCAATTCATGGCTGGAGTGAAGAGTAAACAAGAGCAGTTCCAAGACATCACCAATGAGTAAGGAGAGTGAAGTTTCAGATTAATTTTGGGGGAAAAGAATGAGAAGAGATGGTAGAAACTGCTGAGGAATGGAAGTAGGAAAAGTGGGGAAAGACAGCAAAAGAAACCATTAAGGGCCAGAACTGTGGAGTGGAGGAGGATGAAAAATGCTCTTTCATAAAATTTCACTTTTGTTCCAACGAGCATTATTAAAAGTCTTATTTTTATTTTATTATGTATTTTATCTTATTTTCCTGTAATGGTAGATATCCTCAGGAACTGTAGATTACCACAAAAAGTGACCCTCAGGAGAACATTTCTGACTGTTTGCAAACAACCCTTTTCCCTGACAAACCTGACTTTATACACACTTTGCCTTTTTTTTAGCAAAGACTGTGTTTTCTAAGACTGTCTATATCTTTGGGGATCTTCCCCTGAATATTTTGTTATACTTTAATCTCTAATCCAAATTTTGAGATAAAGGAAAACAAAAATGTCTAGATCCTTCCTGTCATACTGACTGATTCTTCAAGAAACATTTAGAATAGTATAAGCATTTTATAAATATATATATAATATGCTGCTTAAAGTCATTGCTAATGAATAAATACATAGTTTAATTTTCTTGTGCTAAAATACCTCAACTCCAATAGAGCACTTACCTGAGTTACTTTTTCTTTTTTTACTATTTCAGATATTAAGAGAGCTAAGAGGTGGCTCTGCTTTGCTGCCAGCCAAAGCATAAACCAAGAACAGACAATATAACTCTTTTCCAAAAGTTAAAGTTAAAGATTAAATAAAGATAAATATTTTAAAACTGATTATCTTCTAAGAGAAGGAAAAAAAAACATAAGAAAACCCTTACAGCTTCCTTTCACAGCTTTAACACTGGAAATAATTAAAGAGCCCACACCTCAACACCAGGTACATTCTTTGAAGCCTCTATTTATTGAATGCAATAAATACTTAGGAGTTATCAGTATCTGTTGTAGCCTGGCAGTATTCTCAGAGAGAGGATTACTAATTAATTAATGGAGAACAACTGAGTCAGAACTACTTCAGAGAGTGTCCCAGTTAGTGATGGTGCAAGCCAAGCAGAGGGCAGGAATTTATCCTTGAGATCCAGCTCAAAGATGGCACCGAAATGCCAACGGCTCCTTCTGCCCTGCTCCGAGTTGAAAGGGCTGAGAGCTTCTGCCTTTGGAGAAAAAGCCAACAGATAAAGATGCTTTAGCTCAAATATGCCAAGTGCATATGTAACCTCCCCCAAGCTAGAAAGATTTCCTCATTGTTAAACCAGACCTTGACCTCAGATATACCATAACACACACCAGCCAGGCACAAAGTGGGGTTCAACTCTTAACTGAGAGATGGCTGCTGGGCAAAAGCACCCAAAATTATGGCCATCATTATGCTTATGGACCAGTCCACAACCCTATTTGAAATCCAAATATTCTAGTTTCTTTCTGGAAAACTTATCAAAATCATCTTCTTAGCCTTTTGTTTGATGTTCAAAAAGCATGTAGGATTTGAAGTGTTACACCAGCTGCAATTAAAGACATTTGCAAATAACAAATGCCCTGTGTTTGATTCCTTCTCTAAGAAGCAGTTGGTGTGGCAGAATTTTTGAGGGCAAAAACTGTATGTTGACAAACACAACTCTGCACCATAAGAGAGACTAAAAGAGGCAGAATATTTACAATGTTGTGTTCAAAAACTTGGACAGTTTTCCAAGTCCTTCATGTCTCAAAATGCTCTATATTTTATTAATATGTATTTATGTGTTTGCATTTATATTTATGTGTGTGTGTTGCACTGCACTAGAAAAATACCTGGTTTTTTTTAATGAAACTGATATTTCATTATTCTTAGGCAGTTATGGTGGGGCACAGTTTCCAGTGTGAAATGGGTATCACTAAGGCATGTAACATCCAGCAGCCGATGGTGAAACAACAGATATTTTTATATCAAATGCCATACAGCAAAGTTATTGCATGCTTCAGTATTCTTGTTTGAGGCCACTTCTGACTTTTATGATCACCCTAATTCAAACTTAAGTAACAGAGAATGTGTCAATACAACTTTCCCTTTAAGTATTGCTAAGGAGCATGCAGGAGCCCACATGTTTGCTTAACTGGCCCTGCAACCAACACTGCTAACAATAAAACCAGAAGTTCAAACTCAGTTCCTCACTTTCAAGTATGCCCTTCAAACAGCAAATACCAGTTTATCATCCCCCTAAAACAGGGTGCATGTTAACCAGGAGTAAATCCAGCATATCTACACCAAGGTGCTTAGCACACAAGATACCAACCATTTCACCAAATTTTTTAACACATAATTTCTACCAACAGTAACAGCTACTCGTGGCATATCTGTGTGTGCATGTGTGAATGTGTCTCAGAGACACACAACCTCCCCCACCCTGTGTTTTCAAGGACCATAATATACTGCCTGCTTCCTAGTCCTGCGAATACCCTTGAAGTGGAATAATGTTTAACAAAGGGCAATGCTGCGGGAAAACTGCCAGCGAAGGGAAGGGTGGGGGAAGTCAGTCAGAGCATTCTGATGAATATTTTTGTGCCTCCAAAGACACAACTATTATACCAACACTGACCTATTTGTCAAGGAATCACAGTTTACTATTGCTTAAAGGTCACGGAAGTTTCCAAGATTATTAAATAATGCATGGAGCCAAAGACCAAGGATATTATTTAAACAGTGGAGGTAACTTTTGTTAGTGAAGGACAATATGATGACAATTTCCCTTTATTTTCCCCTGAAATTTTGTAGAATTTGCAGTGTATTTTGATAATGGCCCATTTCAGCTGAAAGAGGGAACTCTGCTGTGGAAATGGGGCTCAACACTACAACAAAATATTATCTTGATTTTTTGTGTATTTTTGTCAGTACATGATTTTTATTTTTACAGACATTTCTGTGATGTTAGGGAGTAGCAGTTTGTCCCATACATAAAGCAATGCAACGATCTGTCTGTTTTTACGTTGAGGATTTTACGTGAGTCAGTGCAAAAAGTGCTTTGCAACAATTCAGAGTATGTGTTGTGCACACACTGACGGGAATCAGTAGAAGTTTGTAAAACTCAGTTATCTACTTAGGCTCCTGTTAGGAAATTCTTGTTCTAATAAATACTGCACCTACTGCTTCCCAGTGGCTGTAGTTCCTTTAACTCTCAGTAACCTTCCAGATCACCTCTTCCTTGACCTGCAGAGGTGTCCAGCCCTAGCTATTCCCCAGACCCAGGGATTTAAGGAGTATTACACCTGCCCACACACAGCTGAGGGATGAATGTCTTCAGCAAAATCATATCCCAAATAATTCATTATCAAATTTTTGTTGTTCCCAGCCCAGAAACCCCTCCCAGTGTGTTGCTCCTGTAGATGTGCCTCGTTGAAGGCCTGTTACACTGTGATACTCCACAACAGCCTTTGAAGGAGGTAATCACCCAACCTCCACCAGTACCTCCCAGCACTGTAAAACCAAACCTAGCAGAGCTCCCACATCCTCTGTTCTTCACCAGTTACAAAACAGAAATTAATGTGGTCCCCAAGAGGTGGATATTTGAAGAACAATGCCTTTCCTAAATAATCTTCTGTCTTTCCTAAATAATCTTCTGCCTCTCCACATCATAGAAAACTGATTGATCAGGGCCATCTTCAAGAATAATACTAAGCAGCGGCAGAGTTAGTCCCTCTCACAAGAGCTGCCCCACCTGATGCAGAGGATTGTGCCCCACAAGAATCAAGCTCCAGGCAGCTGCCTTTTTGACTGAGATCAAGAAGGACATGTTTCTCCACCTCACTAATCAGCCACAAGGTTGTTCTGAGATCTCCAGTGGGAACTTCACCAGAAACCACAAGCAAGATAACTTGGAAGGGGTTTTTTTCCCATCACTGAAATAATCAATAGTTCTCTTTACATCTAAAATATGCAGCAATTCAAAATTGGAATATTGTGGAAGTGAATAAGTACTGACAAAATTTCTGATTTAAGCTGAATACCAAGAAGAGCAAAGTCATGAATTGGGATGGATTCTAGAACTCAGTGCAATATTTCTGTTTGATGTTGCTTGGCTCCTGTTACTTCATTTTTATGAACATTTATTTTTGGAAGAGTCACCACTAATGTTCTGCTCAATTACAAAAGTGTCAGGGTCTCCAGTGACAAATTCAGTGGCAAGAAGGGAAAGTAAAAGAACTTCAGAGGACTAGTGAGAATTAGAAAAATTCTAGTGTTATTCCTCTGCAAATCGTGACTGTGAGTCTGCTCTGTTATGAAAATGTCTACATGTCACTTAAAATAAGACAAATGAAAATATGATCTCTTTTGAATGAAAGACAGACACGCCAATTGTTTGGTCACATGACAAGGCAATTGTATTTAGCATCAAAACCAAAAAATTATGTTACAAAAAACACTTTACAATAAAAAGGCAGTGTCTTTGGACAATAATTTCACACTACACAGGTAAGTAGATAATAGGATGACTCTCCAAGAGACAATTTCAGTCATTATCTCAAGTGATCTGTGGGGCACGTAGGTACCTAATGAAATTGGTGAAAGTTTAGCCAGAACCAGAACCTCATGTCTGACCTTAGCACTGAAGCAAGATGCTTCAGGGGCTGAAGAAGGAAGAATTCATTATTAATGGGGCTGAAAGACAGAGAATTATGCCTGGTAAGCCCTAAATACAGTACTGAGACTCGCTTTGCTACTGAAAACTCAGTGGCATTGGAAAGGGTGTGCAGTAGCTTTGCTATTCCTTAACCCACTATAACACAAGAGGAGTATTCATTTGTATACCCTGCAGACTCCTCAAATAAGCCATTGCCCAGGGCACTGTCTGCCAGACCCACCCTTGCCTTCCCTATGATCTAGGGGAGAAAAGCATGAAATGAAAGCCAGGAAGTTCATCTCTCTGCATGCACCCTGATGGCACTGCAGTGGGCATGTCTATTCTGGCAGCACCCACCCCCAGTGCAGGGCAATGCCAGAAGGAGATTCCATATCAGGTCATGAAGGCAGGAGATCCAAACTCACAGGCTCTAGCATCCAAATCCTCTGTCAGCATCCAGCAGCAGCATGTGGCACTGGCCCCATGCAGAACTGAGCTCCAGTGGGTCCTACAGCTGTGCATGGTACCTAAACCTCACTGCAGCCAGCTCTCCTCACTGACTCATCTCAGCACAGACAGGAACACCTAGGAATGTAAACTGATGCAGGGGGATTTAATAAACCTTGAACCTACATGAAAATAAGACTAGGCTTCCCTCATTCTTTCTTATCCTTGGTGTTCAATAAAAATATTTTTAAAAAAAAATTAAAAACCCAAGCAATCTGTAGAGTATAAATCATGGCTTGATAAATGTAGGTCCTTAGAAGCCAGTTGTGTAAATACAGATACACCTGCAGGCCCTGATAACCAGATTAGCAGCAACAGCTGCCAGACCATGCATCAACAACCAAGAGATATTGTTGTGTCCTGGCCAAAGAAGTTTCCAGATTGACTCTCAGGTGCTTCCCGTACATCACTCTTAGTGAGAACAATACATCATGAAAGTAGATGATCTTCATTGATCTTGAAAACTTAACATTTTTCTCCTTGGATGTAGACAATGAGGCTTGACACTAACATTAGTTGACAGCACCTCTGCTGTACAAAGAGATTGGACTTTGTCTGCTGGCAGCTGGGAAGGATTTCTGTGAAAACAAAAAGAAAGGGTGTCTGGATTTGGTATGACATCATATTAAAAAGAACATTTTTACTGGATAAAAACCCAGATCAATTGATTCTTAGGTGTCCTGCCACACCTGTTCTCATTGATGATTAGAAACTAAAATTAACGTTTCTTCTTGGCAAAACTCCACTTGAATCACACAACAAAATCTGATGAGCCTTAAAGCTCATAGTAACACAAGCCAGAACCAAAAGTACAAAAAGAAGGCATGGTCCTCGGAGGGGCTGGGGGAAAGGTAGCTGTTTCTGTTTAGAAAAGAAGCTCTGTGTCCCTGAAAGGCTTGGAAAAGAAGTCTAGTGTTACTGACTACACTTCAGCAGTATGCTTGCTGTTCTTTCTAGAAAATATCACAAAACCTGGGTGCTTCTGCACAGCTGGGGCTGTGGAGATGAGCAGGAGCTAACACAGTCCCATTCCTCCTCAGTGGTGCCAGTCCCAGGGTCCATTGGCAGGCCCCAACACACCAAGCCATGGAGCAGGGGCAGAGATCATCCAAGGGATCCATCCAGGAGCAATTTGTCATGGGGTCAGAGAAAGAATGGGAGATTTCACTCCTATGGCATTGTTGGGAAAAGATCTGACAGCCCCAGGCTGAGCTGAAGTGGAGCTCCTGGGCCACGGGCAGAAGTGGGTGGAGGCTGGGCTGGACCAGTAAGTGCCCTCAGGTTCCCAACAGCTTCCTTTACAGGAAAATACTTCAAAAACTTTATAACCTGATACACCTGATACATGTGATAATTCTCCCCCAAAAGACCCAGGCATGAACTAACCATCTGTGAACTAATCTTCCATAATGAATGTGAGGCTATAGACCAAAAAATGTGAGATTTGATTTGATCTGATTCTCAGATCAACTCTAGTGTACCAGGTGACTGCTTTCTTGGCAAGAACCACTATTTCAACCTAAAACAAGGTAAAAATAATGGAAGTTAGAATGATGATGGGGTAGAGAAAACAGAGTGGACATCTGTTCAAAACAAAATAACTGAAAGAATCCGGGATTGCTGGATGCTGAACGTTTGCTGTCTTTGCCTACAAGTTCTGGAATGGTGATGCAGAAATATGGGCTCTCCTCTTTGGGTGAACTTGTGTGAGGCAAAATTCAGCCCTCACGTTCCCAGCCAAGTGTCACTGCACTGTAGATACAGTTGAAAAATAATAATTAATATTCATCAGAGGAATTGTTTTATTATAAGATGCATTATGACATGCTGTAAAGACATGTAAAAATAATCTAAAAATACTTAAAAGCTGATGCTAGCTTGTTGTGGCCTGTTGTGAAACATTTATAAATTGGAGTACTTACAATAGTTCATGCATGTCTCTGCATGTTGGAGCAGCACATCAGAAAATTTATTTATCAGGGGAAAAAAATAAACTCTGCTAAGTCATTTTAATTCTTATAGAGTTTACTGTTATTTACAATTTTGCCAGATTTTATAAGGCACAATACCAGATTGTCACATGGGAAAGGCTTGCAGATTCAAGTCCTTACTCTTCCCTCTAGCGAGTGCTGGAACCAGCACATTTGGGACACAGAGGTTATGTCAAAGCCTTCCAACTCTTTGAAGGATAATTACCATACCTGCATAATCACATGGTCTACCTTCTATGCATTTATATTAAGGAGAGGACATTAATCTAACAAACAGCCAGTGGCTGACAATTTGTATATATAAATATATCTCTAACAGTTCCCTATAAGATACAGTAGTCCACCTAACAGCTGCTGAGAACTCCTTCCCAGACTCCCAATCCCTCCATGGAAAGGGCTGTACAGTGACTTTCCAACCTGCTATACTGGGAAGGAATGTTGTTGCAGGATATGATGCTGTTGATTGTCACTTTCTGTAGCTTCAGTAGACAATCTAGACAGTAGACAATCTATTGCTGGTTATATAAGAATTACAAAAGGCAGACAATAAATAATTCCCTAATCTCATGCCTTTTGCTCCAGGATGTTTGAAAGTACTTGTAAATATGCCTAGAGGTCATCTAAAACAGATGTCTGGTTCAAGGGGAGGGTGTGCAAGGACATTTATGATCCATGCAAGACTCTCCTCAGCAAACAAGCCACAAGGACAGCAGTGGGTGTAGGATTACCTGAAGGTCCTGGTGTAGTACACTTAGCAGAGCCATCTCTCTCTTCACTGTCTGGTTCAGCATCCAGAGACTGCAGTGCCGTACAGCAAGGTTCCCCTCTTTGGTATTTGTGAAAAGGCAGGGAAATGATCCAACCCAATGGCATGTACCAGCTGGCCTTTTCCTGATGGGTGTCCCTCCTTTATCAGTCCATGTTTTCAAAACTGGAAACATACCAAAATATCAGCAATATGAAAAAAAATTATGGATTTCCCAACAACAAACACGGTGAGCCCTGTGCTCTCTTTCTGTCCAGTACAGAGTGGACATGAAGACAAGGCCTCTCACATGTCACCTCTGCTGTCTGTGCCCTCAGCTCCCTCCATCTGGGTTACCAAGGTCTGCTCTGTTGCAACCGCTAGGATTCTGCACCTGCTTTCAGTCTCTTTCTGCATGTAATTCCAAATATAAGCTTTTATCTCTAACCTCCTCACCTGCCTTGTGTATGAGATCCTTCACAGTGCTGCGCTGCCAGGCTCCAGAGCCGTGGACACTGGAAGGAGGAGTTCAAAGGACGAGTCCTTTTACCTACAAGAAAACGTATCAGAACGATTTTCCTCCAAGAGGTAATGAGATTAAGATTTAATTTTCAAAACAGAAGAAAATAAGTATTTTACCTGGGGGAGATCTGACTATAAGTCAGCAATATGTTTGTTGTATTTTTTGTATGCTAATTTTATTTATTTGTGTTTTGTTCTATCAAGTGGGAAATTTGCCCCAGTAATAAATTAATGGAGCACACTAGTTTTAGTACCTACTTAAAAGTAAAACTCAACTATACACTAAAACATCAAAAGATCAATTGTTGCATTTTTAAAGCAATTAAATTATTTTCTTTAATCTTTCATACTGCACAAATATTTTTGAAAACAGTAACATGCATATATTCATGCAAAATTTAAGGAGCCATAGATCCTACTGTCAGCTTTTTCATTTCATATACTTATAAACATGACACCTAAATAAGTTCTAAACTCAGAACTATGCGATCCTTGAAAGAGCATTTTCATGTGGTGAAAGAGAGCTTTAGACTGGTGCTTCATGGATACATGAAGTTACACAAGTTCTTTTTGATTCAGTTTGATATCTGTAAAATGGGGGATTAATCCCTTCCAACCGCCGAGCATATTACTGATGTGACAGACCCTTGAAACCAAGGAGAGTTCACTGTGCTTGGCAGTGAGCTCCCACTGTTTAAGCTGGACAAGAAGTGGGATTTCCCTGGCAGTAATTGTGCTGCCACTGCAGTTACAGATTGAGGTGGTGGGGTGAGGGATTTCAGTGTGAGTCTGATCCAGAGGTGAATCTGTGTCCACCCTCTGGGCTTCATGGTGAGAGCACACATTGGTGTGGATTGTGTGGCTCCTGGGAGCCTGCCATGCCTGACCCCAAGCACTGAAGTCTCAGGAGCCCATGCTCTGCCTTGTCCCTGCATTTCACCCTGGAAGGGTCTGTAAGGCTAAACTCACTGCTTGGGTGTTTTTATGGATGGGTCAATTGCACCATGCAACATTGCACCTTTGTGCATTCAGGTGGCTGCTTTAACCCGCCCTGTGAAGAGGAGAACACCCAACCACCCTTGCAGCAGCAATAAGGGACTCTACTGGTTTTCTGGTGGGACCCATCTTTTGTGTCCACATATATCCAGGCTTCAGCACACCTAGGAATGCTGTAGCTTATCACTGAGACTGCACTTACATGACTTGTTGAGACTCCTTATTTTAGTCAGAGTGCAGCTGCTCCCTACAGCTCCAGTCCCAAACCACCCTGAATCCCACCAACCTGAACCATGGGAAGAGCCACAGTGCAGTGGTCAGTAACATCTGTCTAAACAGGCTTATAACACTCTTAGATGTGTCAAATTCCTACCCAGCGTGCTCAGTTTATTTTTGCTGAGGTCCTCTAGGTTGTTTCACCAGCTTTTTTTATCATAACTGAGATAAAATCTGCTTAAAAGAGAGCAGTTCTTCAGCTCTGGGAGAAGAGTGTTGTCTTCCCAGCTGGGAACTACTGTCTACCTAATCTCTTATGGAGCCAGAACCAGGGTGGCAAATGCACAATCCTCTGCAACAGCACAGGATGGACCCATGCTTGGGACAGCAGTGAAGTACAGGCTGAATCTACTCAGAGTCCAGATTTCCTCATAATTCTTGTTATCATTAATATTCCAGATCCCCTCCAAGTCAAAACATCAGAAGTTCTTTGTTCTAGTTACAAAACCCAATAGCTCAGTGAGGGGAATTCACCATTTGGGGAAAAAATCCAAACCTGAGGTCTTTAGCTGAGAATATGCTCCCCTTTCATTTTAATCTACACATCTTGTAATTGGAAGGGAATTTTTGGTAAAGAAAATGGACAAAGGGAAAATTCTGTATTCTGCTGACTGAAGGAAAGGATGGCATGAAGGGACCAGAATTTCCCTGAACTACAGCTGGTAAGGGAAAAAGAAGTGTTTAATTCTAGATAATATTTAGGAGGGAAAATTCTTTTTTAACTTTCAGAAGACAAAAATATTTTGAAGTGTAGATAAACAAAAATATTTGATTTTTGAT
>VWYP01005180.1:0-13500 GCA_013400435.1 Pycnonotus jocosus | reverse complement strand
ACAGCAGTGATGATCTCTCCTCAGGATCCTCCTCCTCCTCCTCTTCTTCTTCTTCTTCTTCTTCTTCTTCTTCTTCTTCTTTGTCGTCGTCATCGTCGTCTTCTTCCTCTTCTTCTTCACCTATCCATGAGAAATATGAGTCTACTGTAGATGTTCAAAAGGACAAAGCAAGCTGAGTTCAAGAGTTTTACACAAATTTTGCTGTCAATATACCCTATCCTTTGATTCTAAGATCATTGCGTTATTCTCGTCAGTAAATTTCAGAGTGCATTTTATTAAAAAGTATTTTGCGAAAACATTTTTTTTCTAGAAAGAAAGGATACCATTCTTAGTGACACTTGGACTAATAGCAGAAAGGTCAGCTGGATGCACACTTCTGCTCAGAAGGGCTCATTTTCTTAAGCCAACCAAAGTGTCTTTAACCAACCCAGAAAAACTATCCCTAGGTCAGACTATGTGGATGTGAACAAACAGAACTATAAGCACCTTGTAAAATATTTGAACAGATAAAACACCTTGAACGAAGCAACCAACTGTGTCTGGTTTGCTCTCAAATTCAAGTTAAATTCTCTGTAATGGACAATCAGAAGTCGTATACTCTAGCAGCCACTTCTCTTTATCATTTGGGAATTCAGTCCACTAAGAACTAAAAAGATTCAAAAATAATTAATTTGTTGCTCAATTTCAGTCTGTTTTGGCCTTTACTCATTCACAGAATATTTCCTAGACTATTCTGAAACCCATCTTTTAATATATAAACTTTTAATATTTTAATACAGTCATCTGAATTCTGATCATCTTTATCTGTTATTATTCTGCTTTGTATTGAAGTTAAAGAACTCAATCATATTTATCAATCTGATTTTGGTAAGATATTTATTTTTCTTTAAATATTTTATGTTCTTGCACATAGTAAAGGTATCTCAAACATCTCAGATGGTGATATATTTGCCACAGCATCCTAACAGAAGCACCAGAAACAAAATTGTCAGATATTTCACATTGTTGGCCAGTGATATTTAATGTATTTCAGGCTGGCAGTCAGTTTACTGGTTTAAATTATGACTTTGTGCTGATTATAATTGCTCTGCAAGATTTGTTAGCTCTGCTTGGGTAAAGGACAAGCCTGGTCTGAGCAAATTTAGAGCAGGTCAGAAGGAAGATGCTTCTGGTACTTAAAGCATCAACATTTCTAAAATAAGCAAAATGGCAGATTGAGAAGCACAGCATTAATGCATGTCGTACTTCTCACCCTTCACAATAGCAGTTAGTGCTTCACACCACTGCAGAGATTAAAAATGGCCAGTCACATTAACTTTGAGGTCAGTAGGATTTTAGTTATTCAGTATTATCCTTCATTAAGATCTAAACTTTATTCTGCCTTGCAGACAAGAAAAGTTTGTTCATGTTCGTCAAGAAAAGGCAATACTGTGAGATAACAACTGTGGAGATGACTGAAAAGGTTATTCCTAACAAAAGCTCATCTAAAAATCAAATAGTGAATCCTATTTTTATATCTGCCATAGTTAATAATTTCTTCTAGAATGTGAACTGACCTTGGAATACTGAGGCTGCTGACATGGACACCCCCTGAAAAATAAAACAATATTTAGAAGTGTTAGTAGTTATATCAAAATCGATCCATATATTGCAAACTAAGAATGGCTAAGCTATTATGTAGACAAAGCATTTGAATAACAGCTTCAGTACATTCTAGAATTACATCTGACTTTAAAGCACTTATTATTCCCTGTATGATCAAGGGGTAGCTTAGAAACCCTCCCAGAAAGAATTGAAACACTTCTACCACATATTTCTACTTTCTCTTGTACTTTCCTCTTATAATCAATAAATTCAGTCTTTTTCTTCAACAGTAAAGCATGATTAATTTTCAATAATTTTCTTACTCAGTCTGATGAAGTATAAAGCTGCAAAAAACAAATCCAGAGGAACATATTTTAAACTAATGGCAGAGGTGTAACATTAAAATACTCTGCATTTACAGATATCTATAATACAATCCCCACTTGTGCTGAGCTGTTTTGATAAATGGGCACAAAATCTATGGAAACTTTCTTTAATAAAGTAATTTTTTTTTCATTGAAAAGGATGACCATTTGGAAGAAGTCACAAGTTGTGTCTTTGAGTTCTGCATGTTAATCATGTTTTTGCCAAGTTTCCCTGAAACTTTCAGCTGTGCAAGTTTTTCTTTATCTCTTATCCTAAATTAAGAAATTAATTAATTGCATGCTTGTACTACTTAAACAAACCTGCACGAGCAAGATATTCCTGTACCTAGCCTTGCTGCAGATAAAAATGAGAATAAAACATCAATTAATAAATAGGTTTCTGAGCAGCAAACGCCTGATGCCATTTCTTTTTTAACAAATTTATTACCTACTATGCCACAAAATCCAAGCAGTTACCAAAATTATACTGGAAATATGTTATTTTTAAAACTCTGCTGAGTTGTGTTATCAAAAGCAGTTTTTTCTTGGCCAGATGTCACAAAAGGACACTTGACCCAATGAGACAGTGAAGGTCCAGAAAAGAATCCTGCACCTCGATGCACTGCCAGAGTTCTGAGTGAAAGAACATATCTGATTCAAAAGCACTGAAATTAAGGCACCTGCAGTGGAAATTAATTTGGATCAATATATAAATAAATAGTTAATTCTATTTTATGCCATTTCTAATGAGATTTAGCATTAATAGATGTGAAACTGAGTTACTTATGCAGTGGCTTGAGTTTGAGGACAAGAGAGATCTGCCCTCTCTTACTGCACAGCACTGCAGGAGCACAAACAGAGGTTGTTTGTCCACAGGAGCAGTAAAAGCTCCAGCAGATTTCTAATTTCTTATTTGCAATTATCTGACATGTTCAAACTTTCAAAAACAAATAATCTATCAGTGAAATTGTATTGTATAATACCAACACAAATAAAGTTAGCACTATAAAGTTAATTTATTTCAGATGTGGGCTGTATTTGTATTATCTCTGCTGCTTTCTGGACCATTTTCCTTCACTCACATTGCTTTTTGAAGAGTGTGTGAATAACATGCCTCTTGTTCTAAAATCATGCAACTTTATGAATACTGCCAAATATTTTAGCAACTTCAATCTTACAACTTCCAACTGGTATTAGCCAGTTAGAGACTGTGTTACTTAATTTTCATTTTATTGTATTTGGCATTGTTTTAACAGAAACCTTCTTGTCCTAACACAAGCAGAAGTTTTCTGTACGTTTTAATTTTGATTTATTTTACTCTTACTCAGGCATCTATAAAATATACATGTCTCAGGAGCAAAAACTACCTGTGATAAAACCAAGAACTGCTATCTCCTCTTTTCCCTAACCTGATCTTGAGAAGGAAAATCTTTTTAAATTCTACCCTTTGCTGCTTCAGTAAAAGAGTTTGCTGTTTCTGGGATACAAATACTGTGTCCATCTTTCATGGCAAGGAAGCTGGATAGAAAACTACCCAATCTTCATCAGTGGGAGAATGTGACAACTCATCCAGCTGAGGATCAGCTCCTTGGAGAAGAATTTGGAGTTTATTAAAACTAATTAGAAAGTGGCAGACGAGTTGGTTAAGAGGAGATTGCAGAGATGTGTAATCAGGAAAGGATTTTTGACAGCAGAGTCTTTGAGCAACATCTGAACAAGTTGTAAAATTAATTAAATATTATGAACATTTTAATAACAGGGCTTTTAATGCCATGGGGGTGGCAATGGGGAACCAATGTCTGAAAGCTGCAAGGAAGCTGTTGTCAGACAACTCCATCTTACTGCCCAAAGGTAAAACATCAACAATTCAGAGGGCATTTCTGTTCTGTCACGAATAACATGAACAAAAGGTGGCCAAAGCCACAGCACAGGCAGGGTTTGCAGTGAAATGAGAAGGGCACAAACAGCAAGCAGCTCATGGTTTGCCTGTTGGGGAAGGCTGTGTGTAGCTCAGGGTGGCTGCAGTGATTCCCGGGGAGCTGTGCCCAGCCCAGCTGCTGTGGCCTCAGCCCTGATCCTGCACTGGGCAGGATGCTGGACAAGCTCCTCAGGGACAGGGACATTGTGGGACTGGCACTGCACCATCCCTTAGCTGCTGACAGGGAAGAACACAAACAGCTCTGTTCAAAGAGTTTAAACTCCTACTGGATTTACTCCTGTCTAAGACATATGACTGGCAAAGGAGGAGAGAAAAGGGAGAGAAAAGGGAGAGAAAAGGGGGATTTTGTGTTTTGTCCTCTTTCCCGCTGGGGAACAGCACTAAAACAGCAGAAGGATTGGCTGCAGTGCCAAACCATCTCTGTATCACGTCTAAAACACAAACACATCTGTATCACATGTAAAAGGACAGTGGGACAAAAATTTGCTGAGTCCAGCTCAGGAGGCATTTAAAATTCCTCTCCATATTCATGAATTTTATACATATTATGTGTACATAATATGTATACATATTATGTGTGATCAAAGAGTAGTGTGCTATGTTTGTTTAGTAAGGGATAGGTCTGGTTTCAGTTTCCTGGGGAAGGAGGGAAGCATGTTTGTGCCATCCTTAGTTCAATTTGCACATAAGCAGCAATATTCACAGCACACTTGATAATATTTAAGCAAATGAAACTGGAAACATTCTTTCCTCCTCTACTCTTAGGATTTCCTCACAAGTGGCAGAAGGTCATGTGGTAGGCATAAAATGCTTTCATTGACCAATTGCAATTTACTCAGTATTTACATTATTTTAAAGTATTTTTCTTCACCTATACCAGTTTAAAAGTGGTTCAAAACTATCAAATTGTCCATCGATATTGCAAAACAAGTAATTAGATGTAGGCTAATTTGATCAGCTTTTGCTTTATTCTTCCAATTATTATTACATCAATGTCTATAAAGGTGGAAAAGAAAAAAATAAACAATAAATGCATGTTATTCCAGCTCTTGCCTAAAACCCAACCGTAACCAAGGGTATTCAATGGTTAATATTAAATGAAAAGATGTCATACAGTCTGGTGGCATTGAATCCCATGTATTACACTTTCTATGAAATGTTAAGCTTTGAAGAGGACTGTACTGGTATTTCTGATGCAACCCCTTCCCCTTCTCAAGATAAATGTCCATTTACATCTGGGCATAATTTCTGGACACAAATAAATGTGATACATAAAGGAGATAGTTATTTTTGTTTCAAAAGGGTTTTTTTGGGGGGTGAGGGAGGGAGAGGGGAGTTGTTGCTTGCAAAATAACCTTGAAAACGTAGAAATTGTAAATGACCTTGGGGCAGTTCATCCTGTCCATCCTCTACCTGTGCCATTGCTGCTTGGCTGCTGGTAGAAGTGCCTGTTATTTGTTTCATTTCTATAATCACAAAGGCTCAGAGCTCTGAATACTCAAAATTCAGTTCTCCAGTACAGGTCTGCTAATAAATAAAAATCATCATCATGAACCTTTAGCTTTGGGACAATAGCACAGGGCAGGTTCAGGTTACCTCCTCACCAGATGCACATTTATGACCGTATGTTGCAGTAGCTCTAATAAAGTTTAGGGGGAAAGAAGAATATTTTTGTCCAGTCACATAAATTAATTAAGATCTTCAAGTATTTTTCAAGTATGAATAGATCAATTTAAAAAGCACAGACTGATAGAATCTCTCTGAAATCAGTTCTTAAGAAATATGAGTATATCTTAAAAGTCAGTGACCAGTGCAATAATGCATTAATGCATTAAGAATGAAGTATTTAGAAGTTTTAAGTATCTTACATATTAATGTCTACAGATAAATACATAGGCCTGGAAACTGTTCTTGCATTAAATTTGGAATGCTGTAATATCATTGACTTCTGAGACAGTCCTGATTCACAAGCATGCAAGTGAGAGGAGAGGCAAGCCCAGAAAAACACCATCCAGAAATACAGATTAGAATAAATAGCCAAAAGGCAGATTTTCTTTTTCTTCAGTGTCAGATAACATAATTTTGATGTACTGCTTTTCTGCTTTTTCTTTTTTTGCTTTTTTTTTTTTTTTAGAAGAATTATCCCAGTGGGATTTGTTGAGGAAAAAAGTGTCATTTCAAAGCAGTAAACATCAGTGTCGCAGTGCAAAAAGGAATCTCTGTAGCTGTCATATGCAATAGGAAAGGTTGGCCTTTCAGTACACTTTGTATTCCTGACATGCAGATGCACATTAATGTACCAGCTCAGTGCTCTAGTAAAAACATCTTTTCCAATTCCTAATCCAGTGGCCCAGAAATGAGTGTCTGCCACTAAACCCCTTTAAACAGCTGAGGCTCTCAAGGGATTTGTGTTTTATGTGTACTTGTCACTGTAATGGGAACACATTGTCCTAATGCCAGGTTCTTAAAGCAAGGAGGGGCCTTTACCACAAACAGTAATTCCAGGATTTACAGAGCAATGGCAGAGAGGTTTCTCTAAAGGATGGATTTTAGCTAATCGTGTCAAAGCATTCCATGCCTCCTTTTTTAATGCAAAATAAGGATGAGATTGAGGGGCCTTGGCTGGGGCTCTGAGCAACCTGGTCTAGAGGAAGCTGTCCCTGGCCATGAGGGGAGGTTGGAATGAAATGATCTTTGAGGTCCCCTCCAAGTGAAACCATTCTATGACATTTCTCTGAAATGCAATGTATTTGTAAAAGCTTTGGTTGATTATGGCCATAGGCATAGTTATGCAATGGAGCTGTGAGGTTGTGTGGAATTACACTCACAAACCATTCAAATTCATTAACTCTGTGGGTATATGCAAAGATGGAAACATCCCTGGAACCTCAGCATTGCTTTATTCTGTCTTGAACTTCAGTTCCTGAGAGTTTCTGCCATAATGCTGGCAATCTCTGGTCACTGACTCAAAGCAGTTTCACCGAATGTGCAGTTATTCTGAAATGTAAGAACTGGGACTGAGGAGCCATTGTCAGGTCACTCTGGCCATAAAGTCACCTGTGAGATGTGAGTGATGGCTGATGGAGGCTCTTCACTGAGGAAACCCTCTCCAGCCTTCTTCAACAGCTTGAACAAATGGGCATCTCCATATAACAATGCCTTAAGGGGAAAAGCCCACCTCCATGAATCCCAGGAAATTACCATATGATCTCATAAAGGGGGAAAGGCACTGTGGGAGGTAAGGAAGTCTCTATTCACAGTGTTCATTGAGATGTAACCTCTTCTATTCTAATCCTTAAAATCAATGGTGAGGTGTAAATGCTCCACACAATCATTTTGGGGTTTTTTCAGCCTGTTTGTATGTTGCAATTTAAGTCATTAACATTAATAAGGATTAAATAGCTAAACTGATGTAAAACCTTTAAAAGAAGGGCAGGGATTATTACATCAGTTTACATCTTTTTGTCTCATATCCCCTCTCCTTTCTTAGCACCTTTATTTTGTTCTTGGAGTTTGCTTTCTGCCATTCAAATGCTCTCATTTGGCTCACCAAGGAGAGGAGCAGACAAAGGGAGGGAAGTGGAAGGAAGGAATATGTGGTCAAGAGTGAAGACTTTTAGGGAGCTGGGACTTTCCTCAGGGACTATCTAACCCTATCCTTTATAAACAGCTGTGCCTCAACAACAGAGGGATTCCTGTGAGCTGACAAACCAGATACTGGCAGTGTGGTGAAAACACCCTACTCAAGTGACTAGGTGTCCTCTAATGCTCCAAATCCCTGATTTAGAGGTACCTGAGGTGTGTAGCATGGGATGGGACTGTAAGACAGCTCTTGTTCTGTGTGTTTGCCCATTCTGCTGCAGGCATGTAGTACAGAAGGATTCTCAGCTGCAGCAGGATTCTCTCTCTGTGAGAGGTTTCAGTACACATTTATCTGACAGCAGAAGTCTGACAGAGCACAGAACAAGCAATTGGACTAAAATACAGCTCTCAGAACAGGTTGCTCTACAGACAAGCTTGTCTCTGAATCAAACCTGGATGTTTTCCCTGTGTGTAATGGCAGTGAGTGTACTCAGTATAGAAGCTTAAAATATTTGCCACACATAAATAAATGATACCTGGAGATGTGTCAGACAGGATGCTTGACCAGATCCAATCCGAAACCAAAAGTAAACCACAAGGATCCAACCATCAGAAGTAACACAGACTTCTTTGGTTTTAAAATACTTGTTTAAAAGCCTTTAGCAGTTTCATTGGAGCAAGACTAGTAGCCACAAGTTACTGTTTCATGTAAGATTAAATGGCATCCTCCTATTAAAGAGGAAATTAAGTTTTATGGCAACCACTGTGAAGGACACAGTGCACTAACAGCAGAGGATTCACTGATCAGTGCCAGTCCAAGAGGATTTCATGCCCTCTTTGCAGATGTATAGAAGGGGCAAAGACACCACTTACCTGTCCTGATGGCTGAGCCACAATCACAGGCAGCAGGGCTTTGATAACAGTGTGGGTGCACTGGGACCACCACTGGTGTGCACTGGAATGTGCCAGAAAAGGATCAGGATGGGACCACGGGGGATAAAGATGAGTCAGGAACAGAGGAGGTGAAGAGCCCCTGGTGTCTGTTCACACAGTGTGCCATGGACCCAAATCTACCAGATCTGTGGTGATTGTTCACACCATGTTCCACAGATCCATCTATCCCAGATCCTTGGTGTCTGTTCAGTGTTCCACAGATCCATCCCAGATCCATGGTGTCTGTTCAATGTTCCACAGATCCATCCATCTATCCCAGATCCATGGTGTCTGTTCACACCATGTTCCACAGATCCATCTATCCCAGATCCATGGTGTCTGTTCAATGTTCCACAGATCCATCTGTCCCAGATCCATGGTGTCTGTTCAATGTTCCACAGATCCATCTATCCCAGATCCATGGTGTCTGTTCAATGTTCCACAGATCCATCTATCCCAGATCCATGGTGTCTGTTCAATGTTCCACAGATCCATCTATCCCAGATCCATGGTGTCTGTTCAATGTTCCACAGATCCATCCATCTATCCCAGATCCATGGTGTCTGTTCAATGTTCCACAGATCCATCCATCCCAGATCCATGGTGTCTGTTCAATGTTCCACAGATCCATCCATCCCAGATCCATGGTGTCTGTTCAATGATCCACAGATCCATCCATCCCAGATCCATGGTGGCTGTTCAATGTTCCACAGATCCACATCTGTCCCAGATCCATGGTGTTTGTTCAGTGTTCCACAGATCCATCTCTCTCATTGGCTGCTTTTACCTCGCAGTCTGAAGCCAAATCAATCCCATCAGTTTGTGCTGGACAGAGACCAATCACTAATCTTTCTCCTCTTTCCTGCTGCTTAGCAGGGCTAGAAATAATGGTTTGAAATTACTCTCTGAGACCTACCCACATGACTTTCAGAGCAAAAACCAAAGTAACTTAAATGATCAAAACTAGTTCATATTTCAAGGTGAAATGTCTTTGAAAGTCTTAGAAAAGAAAAATTCTGGCTTAAATTAATGCAGAAATACCAATGTTTTGTGGTCAATGCAAGGATCCTATCTGGATTTGCAATCAATTAGGAGTCAAAATTGGAATAAATTCAAAAACAGGAAAAGGAACTTCTCAGTATGTATTCAGGTGTCACAGAACGCTTGCCATCATTCTGGGACTGCCAAGCAAACAACTATAAATCTATTTAACTAACCAATTATATGGATTTTGTATCTGCCCTGTGCTGCTAGAGAATCAAAACAGCTGGAGCACAATGGCAATTCTGCTCGTGTGAGGACTGGGGCTGATTAGATCTTTATTAGGCAGCTCTTCCTGATACTGTTACGTGAAAAACAGCCCCCAACACCCAGAAGTCTACATAAAACAAATAGTGCAGACCTAATAAATGTATTATAAGAGAAGCATGAGGTTTGCTCTTAAGGCCTGTTTCTCACTCTCATATGTATTTGAATGCTGGTCCTTCATAGATCTGCTCTGCACTTATGGCACACAACACTTGGTATGCAACAAATCTTAGTAAAATATTTAAATGTTTTCTCACCTTCAGGAGAAGGGGTCACTCATAAACCTCTTCTGTACCGTATTGAAGTGAAATTGAAGCCTAGATATACACAACACTTACAGACCTTCCAGCCTCATCCAGTATCACATTGAAAGGAAAGGAAATGTCCTCTGGTTATATCAAATACATAATACAAAAAAAAAAAAAAGTCGTCAATTTTTGGTTTTGGTTCTTGATTAACTTTAAGAATACAAGAAATACTGTTGAGTTCTCAAAATTATCTTTCTATGCACTCCTATTATACGTCACTATTTTAACTTCACTCACACACAAAACACCTTTACTCCTACCTGCTGATCAGAACCTGTGACACAAAAAGTTCTGCTAAAAGAGAATTTTGGGTTTGATAATACATACAGTTTAAAAAAAAAACCTTATAAATATTTTGTGTGTATCTTATCTCTTTGAAAAACAGTGATTTTTTTCCTTAATATAGGTTTTCATTACTTGCCTAGTGCTTTTGGTCAGCTGCTTACTGAAATCCATCTCTAATACAATTTTAAGCATTGTGAAACAGGGACAATATTTTTTCATCTCTGCTGTTTCATTAGATTGGGAAGAAGAATCAATAGTCCCTTGTTCCATGAAGACATAATGCCTTGGATTGAAGCAGTGGCAGAGGTTAATGAATATGAAATGAGTTCACCCAAGGATATCTAAAACCAGGGAAGAATGTGAAACACCAACAAGTGGCACATCTTTCTACCACAGCTCTGCAGGAGCTTTGTGTTTGTTATTTCACCTAGAGAAGAATAAAAGTTATGAATCTGGGTTGTTACCAAGTGTAGGTAACTGAGCCAGGTTCCTCAGATGGAAGAAACCCAGGGAGTGTCTAATACAGACCAGCTTCAGACTCACCCATTACTTATTATCAAATCATCATGTATATAATTACACTTAATTTATTCCAGTATGCATGCAAGCTGTTAAGCAATTTTCTGTTAATGCATAGAAATGTCTGAAAGAAAAGCACAAAATACTTGGAGCAACACCTTTCACTTCAGGCTTCTCACTGAGGCTACATCAGTAAATTTCTGTCAGGAAACTCAGACTGCATCTGGTACACCAAAGGCTTCTGAAGGCCCTTTAGCTTATCCAGAATTATGATGGGTTCAATTCCAAATGTGAAACTTGTAGAGGCTATGAAGAGCCATTTGTCAGAGAGAATTAAGCACGTAACAATTTGCATCATTCCAGGAGTTAATGAGAATCTCTGGTCCATGTACGTGCTGCAGACCAAAGGAGTTCATACAAATTGACCCAGATCCACCTCACCTTGCCAGCTCTGACAATGAAACTGCAGCACTGTGGGCTGGGAGCTCACACTGCCAGCACTGGCTTGTCTTTGTGTTTCAGCTCAAGAGTCCAAGAATTCACACAATTTCATACTGTAAACTCTAAAAATAGATCAATACTGCTTCACTTCTGCAATACAGCAGCTGCATGGCTACAGCTCAGGGAAATCAACAGTATTTACAATAAAAGCAGGTTTTAAAAGAGATTTCTAGAATGCATACTGTAATTTCTTCCCTACAATATTTTTGTATCATCCTGAGTGACAATCAGTTGGATTTTATACTCCTGTCTTACTTCAAAATTCTGAGTAGTCAGGCTTGATCACAAGTTCTCTAGAAAAACCACAGGGCAAAATGCAAAGAGTGATACATCAAATTAAACATTTGAAAGAATTTGGACTCATAGGAGCACGCCCCTTCCTTTGAGAACCTGAAGACACTACAGCATAATAGGGCGAGCACATTTAAAAATCAGTAAATAATTTATTTATTTCTACAAAAATCTACAGACAGATTTGAAAAAGAGCAGTAAATTTGAAGTGGCTAAGACATGAAGATGAATGAACACAATCCTAACTTGATTATTTGGAAAGTGAATCAAAGATTCAATACAGCTGGTTTAGACTAACAAATATCATATTTGATTGTAGTAAGAAATTTGGAAGCACCAGGTGAGGAAAAATGTCTTTGGCAGGCTTTTATTAAGCATTAGCAGGTCACTTGGTAATTAGTTTTTAATAAAGGTATTTAATTTAAACAATTTTTTTTTGTTTACATTAGACAAACCTTCTTCATAAGAAGTAGGAGAGAAATCAAAAGCATGAAAGATGTCTAGAGAGGAGGAAGAGAAAAAAGCCCCCAAATCTACATGATTAAACAAGTGAGGTGCAAATTAGACTACACCAGGTCTGAAAGATTTGAAAATCTTGAAAATTAATGACTCATTACGTGAACAATGATACTGGGAAAATGAACTCATAGGAGAACAGGGGGTAAGGACACTGCAAGGAAATAATCTTCTACCAGAGAAAACACAGAAACTCATGGGTGGCACATTAAGGGATTTTTGACCTATTCAGAAATCAGGCTTTTGAAACTTTCTCATTAGAGAAAAACAGCTGTTTTGATAGTCAGTCAAATAATTCAATTTATTCACCAGCTTCACTGAAATTAAAAGACCTTACTCCACCATTACCCTGAACAACAAAATTAAAGGGAGAAGAACAGCCCAGACTCTGTTAGTGGTGCTGTAATACTGGAACTACAACCAAGCATTTTCCTAAAAGTGAGGACTCCCACTCATTAGTTTTCTGTCACAGCCTGCAAGCATTGCAGTTGAAAATGTCACATTCTCTGGTTTCTTCTGCCTCCTTGCTCTAAAAGAGTAGAGCTCCAACAGTTTCACTGCAGACTTTGCTACTCATACATGCTTTTCATTAAATTACTAGAAAAAATAAAAATAAAAACAAAGCTGGCATGAAATTAGGTTACACAGTAAGAAATTATTTACAGCAGCCCTCCATGAAGTCACAGTGCCTGGGACTGCAGAATTTACACAGCCTGACTGTACTACATCTGGAGGCTGACAGCTGGTTATTATGTACACCCAATTTATCCAAGCTGTAAATACCACGAGCAGGGAAATCTATTCACCTAAGGCCTAGGGTTCTGTTGGTTTAGTGTTTTATGTTTAAAACAAAATGTAGAACAAATTATGAGCAACTCTTTCCCACACTTCCTCAGCAATGCATGATGCCCCATAGTTTAAATACACTAAATGGAGCATCTTTGATCTAATTACAAATCTGACAATGAACCTAACACCCAATTGTTTTTGAAAACAATTGCAATAATAACTTTAAATTCCAGCAGCTCTTAAGTAAATGACAAAAGTTATCAGAACAATTCGACTACAACTGACAGCAAAGGACTACTTACAGCCTACAACAAGTAGGAAAAAATTCCCAGTAGACTGATTTTTTGCAAGGGATACTGAAAGTAATTGAATATATGCTAACTCAAACCCTGAGAATACCTGAAAGTATAATAATAATATTTCACATACCCATGCTAATTCCCATTCAGGTGTCACTCAGCACATGCAAACAGTGACTTAAATTCTACAATGGCCTTATGAGGCTGTGTCTAAGCATAATTAAATAAAAGTATTAATTATAATTACTATAGTTAATTATAAGTAAATAATTAAATAAATA
>VWYP01005179.1:49252-66023 GCA_013400435.1 Pycnonotus jocosus | reverse complement strand
ATTCTAAACAGGAGAAGAAAACAAGGCAGAAGTGTAAAAAATAGTAAACTACTAACACAGGTTTGTGGGAAAGAGTAACATAGAGAGAAAGCCCCACACTGCTCTTACTCCTCCTTACATCAACTAACAGCTCTTTGTGATATTTGTCTGCATCAATCTATAGCCAGCATTTAATTTAAACACTTCTGGGATTACACCAGCTCATGGAGCAAACATCTGTAAATTGCCAGAATGACATTTTTCTCATGGGAAGAAATTCCAGTCACTCTCCCTTAAGACAGTGATTGCAATGGATAACTCTCAACATGAGAATATTTTTTTGAGTGTTTAATTCATGCATTAATATGCAGCAGTATAATTTCTTCCATTCCCTTGAGTTCTGTAGGACCAATTTCACATGCCACAAAATATAATCATCAACTTAGTATAAGAATACCAGAGCATCTAAAATGTGATGCACTGAACCAAAGGAGCTGATGTCCACTGGGCTTTGCCTTTACCCCATGGAAGGCCATCATACAGCTGTGGTTTAGTAAAGGTACCTTGCAGTGCTATCTAGCAGACACTACCTGGCAAAAAGTAAAGAGGCAAACAAATGTCAGTGATTAGTGGTTATGATAATAGTTACTATTTCTCTTTGTCCTCTACAACAGCATATTCTTCAGGATATGGTCTATTTGTAGTGCTAATCTGGACCATCCCTCTCAATCTTACCAGGCCAGATACTGGTTTTAGACAAGGTGCTGTCATTTCTTCCCTAAAATAGATTCAGAAGGTCTACACGTGGACTACACACACACGTAAACAGAATTATCAACAGCTATTAATGACATCTATAAGACTGCCCTTTTTTTCAGAAAATTAATTTCTATAAATATGCTTCTTGGCATTGCTCAGGTTTACTGGTTCATTGTTCCAGAAAGTGACTTCTAACCCTTTTTCAAACTATGAAAACATATCACAGATCCTGACTTTCCATATTGAAGCTGTTGAAACAAACCAGAATTTGTTAAACACATTCCTCCTGACCTACAAGTTGGCCTTCAAATGGCATCTTCTTAACAGGATCAGAAAGGATTCAACATACGCTCTGAAGAATTTGCCTTGTCTACAGAAAGAGCAGGCATGACTTTCAATTGTATATCTTCTTACTTAGGTAAACTGCAATATCTTTTCCCCATTTTTAAATGTGATTTTAGTGGTGAGACTTCTTTGTGAAGAATGTGATCATTGTTCTACTCTCTTAAGCTACTCTCTACTGAAAATTATCACAGCTAATAGGTATCTGCTGCACAAATCAGTTCTCCATGCATCTACATCTGTTCTCCACCTTCATTTATCCTTTTTATCACTAAATTCCACTCTTCTAGGAAGAGTCAGGAGGCTCCAAGGTTGCTCTTAGTCTCAGTGTTTCATATCCTCAATAGATTTCTTTAAGCAGAAGACTTCACATATGATTTGTGCAGCAGCAGATGGCCTACTCCATATTCCTTGAGAATTAGCAATTGACTCAGAACAGTTTACACTATTCTTTTACCTCTTATACTACCTCATTACTGTCACACTTGTTTCTTTGGAATGTTTCTTGAAAGGAAGCTTATCTAGTGGAAATTTATCAAATTCATTATAAAAGTCCAAATAGTCATGTTTCATGTCTTACCATTGTTGACTTTCATGGTAAATTCTTCAAAGGGAAACTTGATGGTAGGCAAGAGCTCCTGAGGGGTTTATTACCCTTTACTTGTCAAACTGGATTGGGAAAAAAATCTTACATGACCTATTGGCTGGAAANTTTATTACCCTTTACTTGTCAAACAGGATTGGGAAACTGGATCCTCAGGGAAAAAAATCTTACGTGACCTATTGGCTGGAATTGGTATTCTGTGTAAAAGAGTTACATAGAATCCCAGAATGGGCCAGGTTGGAGGGGACCAGTGGATCATGGTGGATCGAATATGGATCATCTGGTCCAGCCTCCCTGCTCAGGCAGGGTCATCCCAGAGCACAGGGCACAGGACTGTGTCCAGATGAGGGAGACTCCACACACTCTCTGGGCAATCTGTTCCAGTGCTCACTTGCACAGTAAAAAAGTTCTTGCTCATGTTCAAATGTAACTTCCCGTGCATCAGTTTCTGCCTGTTACCTCTTCTCCCATTGCTTGGTTTATCCTACCTAAGGACCTCATCCAGCAGTATTTAAAAAACTGGATGTAAAAATAGTGAGCTTTCTTTCACCAAAGTTTTTGACATTAATAGCATTTGACTGACATAAAGGAGTCACTGATAATTTACTCTAACATGGTTTTGAAGAAAAAGACCTTTATAGCAATTCAAATGTAATTTTTTTCATGAGAAATTATTTAATACTGCACTCTTGTTAGAACCTAGATTTTTATGTCAATCCTGGTTAAATGCTAGTTTCAAATTATTTGAAACTAATTTATTTAATTTTTTTTATTACTGGGTAAAAAGTAATTCATACCTTCTTAACTAAGGCATTTTAAGAGATTTTTTTAATATTCTTGGGCAAGTTTTTTCCTTTTTTTTTTTTTTTTTCCTAGAGGGTGAAATGTATACACACAAAACCTGTATCTCATAGTTACTTTAATTTAAAACTGCACTTGCCACCACCTGCCAAATCCCATAATGGAAGTTGTATAATGCCATAGTGACTGTGCTAGCCGTGTTGTAACTAACTTGAATTTATTGTTAATGCTGCTAACACTAGGAAACACTGCAAATCTCACCTGGAAACCTTCTTATACATTTTCCAGACCTAAAAGTTTTTAAGAGCTGCCAAAATTCTTTCAGTGAATCCTCAGAATTTTCTCATCTAGCACTTGCCCATTTCAGATTAGGTGTGTTTCCTCAGTGTGCACAGCATGTATTTAGGGACAAGGCCAAGTTCAACTAGGGTCAAATCCCATTTATGTCCCCAGAGGGACATTTCAGGGAAAGGAGACAGATCTTTCCCCAAAGTTTCTGAGTTAATTATTTTTATTTAGCCCTTTCAGGCTCCTTGTTTTTTGGGGGGAATTATTTATAAGACCAAATGTGTCGATTTGTGAAAGAGAAGATTCATGGAAGAGAAGAAGGATTAGAACTGCCTTCAGATGTGCTCTTTTATATGCATTTTTTGGAAGCTGTTTCCTTTGATACAGGACTGTACCCATGAAATATTTTTAAAATTTCCTTTAAACTTGTTTGTTTGGGCTTTTTTCCCTTTTCGTGTCTTTCCTTTTTACATTTATTTGTTGGCTTGAAGAGTAGTGGCCAAAGGTGTTTTATGTGGTAGTGGTGATGTTTTACACTAGTTTGTTCTTAGGATTTGTTCTTTCTTAGTAGTCCACCAGAAATCAGTGGTTTGGCATGTAGCTATTTAGAAATGTAATGTCATAAAAGTGTCACTAAGTGTCTTCCTGTACCTCAGGTATTTAGATTTAGGTATTTTTCATGTGCAACTTCTGTGACACCAAAATTTATCATATTCATTTTTGAGTGTAACGTTTGAAACTTTTCAATGTAATTAAAAGATTTTCATTTTATTTGATATTGCAAGATTAGGACCTTATGATTAGCGCTGTCTGTGAAAACAGTGTTTAATGAAAATTTTCAATGGACAAAGTGTATTGCTGAGGTTAATTGCTTCACAATGGAATTCATTCCATGAAGAGTGGATTCCAGAAAAGCTGTGGTAGTGACTACTCTTGAATGAACACTGGATGACAGAACTAATGGAATATTACATGCATGTGTTTGCCACACAGAAGATAAATTTTAACTTCTCCTTACAAAAGGGTGATCATTAATCCTCCATTGCAATACACAAACAGAAAGGCCTTGTTTCTAAACAGAGAATGAAATAAAAGGAAATAATTGCAGTAAGTAAAGTTTTTATTATATAGCATATGTTCCAGATTTTGGTAAAGTTTAGTTTTACCAAATTCTGCTTTTAAAATGTGCAAAGTACTGCACAAGTGTACATAAATTAAATATTGTATGTGTGCTATGTAGTAACTTGGAAAAACCTGTCAATGTTCTATTTGTATTTAAGTTCTTCTCCTGATCATATAGACCACTAATCTTGTTAAAATCTTGACCCTAAAAACAATTTAAAAACACAACAAAACTTTTTGGAAAAAAAATTTAGATTTAATCTTCATTAGAAATTTAAAAAAGAAAAACAAAACACAATTTATTTTCCTTTTTACATAATTTTGAAGACAGCTTCCTAATTTTTCTGGTGAACCTAATTTTTTCTGAACTGAATGTAGAGGAGTGTTAGAATCTCCATTGTTGGAGGGATTCAAAAGCCACCTGGACGTGGGCCTGGGCAACCTGCTAAAGGTGATCCTTCTTGGACAGAAGGTTGGACAAGGTGATGTCCAGAGGTCCCTTCCAACCTCAGCCGTTCTGTAATTCTGTGAAATCGAAATAAGAAAAATATTTTCTATTCACTCTTTGTCATTGATTTTAGATGGGTTTTACAAAACCACTAGGTTGGAAGAGACCTCCAATCATCGAGTCCCATGCCCTAACACCTCAACTAAACCATGGCCCCGAGGGCCACATGCAATCTCTTTTTAAACACATCCAGGGATGGTGACTCCACCATTTCCCCTGGCAGACCATTCTAGCACTTTATCACCCTTTCTGTACAAAACGTTTTCCTAATGTCCAACCCATATTTCCTTTGTGGAACTTGAAACTGTGTCCTCTTGTTCTGTCAGTTGCTGCCTGGAGAAAGAGACCATCCCCACCTGGCTACAGCCACCTTTCAGGGAGTTGTAGAGAGTGATAGTACATGTCAACCCTTCTTCCTCACCTGTTTCCTGTTAGAGAGTGCTGGAAAACAGCGTGCATTGTTTGTGCCCTCAGTTTTTAAGTAGCACTAGCTGAAACAGAGCCAAGATCTGTCTGAGCCATCCACGTGTTGATGTGATGCAGATCAGAGTAATCAACTGTTTCATATGTAAAACAGACACATGTTCCTATGTGATAAGAGTTTCTGCTGGCCCTTGGTGAATTCCAGAGAAAAAAATTTTATTGCTTTTCTGGGGAGAAGGGAGTTTTGGTGGAGACAAGATACGTGGGGAATATGAGATTTAAAGAAAAGTTTTAATTGATGGTAGAAGCTGGTATGAATATGCTCACAAGACTTCTCTCTCCCAAAAATAGGACTGTTCTGTATAACACATGCCATTTTTTATTTTGAACTCAAGAATATAAGCAAACTCTTGTCCCTGTCAAGAAATACTACAGGCTGTGGATCACTATTGTTCAACAAAACTTTATTCTAATTCAGGATTTTTACTCAACTGATACTTTTTGTTGATCTAGGTTTTTCTTCTTTTGATAAAAAAAAAGTTGTGAATTTTTATCATTTCTGTATTGGCGAAAGTTACTGCAAAGTTTTCCATGTCATTGTTTTCTGTCTATGCATCCTAATGCTAATGGATTTAGTAATCAGTTTCTTTCTCCTGCTGCCTGGTTTATTTCACTACCAATCTGACCTTAAAATAAATCTGGGATTAAAAACTTCATTTAGTTTCACCATTCAGGAACAGATAGCCATAGTTTCATTGGACTACTTGCAAAAGTAATTTGGATTTCACCCAGAAATATTGAAGCAAATGTCACTAGGAAGCCCAGTCACAGGAGAAAGGAATCCTCTCCCCATTTTTTTCACACAAGGTCTCTCAATAACAGGTTTTTAGCCAGTACAAATGCAACCACTAGAGAAATCTTTGAATGATTTTTTTTTTCTGCTGTCTTTATTAGGTAGCTTAAATATTTATTGTGTGCTAGCTGTCTGGAAAGAAAGGTTATTGTGACTAAGCAGTAAAGAGAATCAGGATTTGAGTAACTCCACACTTAGGACAGAAAAAGAAATATTTGTTAGTGACAGCGGGGACTGGGGCTGGCAGCATGCTGCGAGATCTCTGATTAAGTGAGTCACTACAATGTGATGTGGCAGCTTAAGGATAAGAGAAACCCTTTTTGTATTATTTTCATAGAAAAGGATGATTGATGGCATACCAGATTTTTTTGATCTATTCTCTACAAGTTTTTGGGATTCAGAAGCAAAACAGAAGTCTTTATAAATTTGAAAATAATTCCTCATTGTCTGGTGAATAGTACTTTTGTCTAAGAAAGGGCAGCAAAATGTCCTGAGTAAAAGTTAGTCTTGTCTTATTGTCTAAATATTGTGGGATGCATTTAATAATTTCCCTGTAATCTAAGTGATGCAGGTCATGTTTTCTCTGAGGTCATGTTCCTTCACCTTAGATATTTTTAGTGCTAATCTTGAGCCTCAGTCTCCCCCACAGTATGTTGATGAGTTAACATTGGACAGGCAAGAAAGCAAATTTCTAAATCCTTTTACCATCCAGAAAAAAAAAAAAAATCCTTAATGGATCTAGGAAATTTCCACTTGCTTTGCCATCAAAAAAAAAACCCAACAAAAAAACCTAAAAAACATGCAGAGGAACATTTTATCACTGAAGACTTCACAGCCTTCCTAAGTTGATTTGCCTGTCAAATGTAAGAAAAAGAAGTCTAGCTAATCCCCTAAACACATAATAATTAGCAAGTTCTCACATTTTTGCACCTCACAATTTTGAATTGCTGTAAAAAAACCCCTAAGTGGCCTAAAAAGAGCTTAAAATAAAACACTCTTCCTCTGTTAATTTGGAAATGCCCTGTAATGAAGTTACTGGCAAATGACTCTATGTGGTGCCTAGAATATATATGCAGAGTAGCAATGAATATCTATTCCAGGCAGATTTATATTCATTCTTGTGTGACAAGATGGCTGTGCTATAAAATCAAATTAAAAATGGACATTAACTTGTGGGATGCACATTTGTTCCCACATGGGTCTGGAGTCCATGGGCAGTGTGTGTCCCTTCAGCTGTAGATCAGCCCTACAGTCATTCTCAGCTGTCAACACCTGACAGAGTTCAGTGGGGTTTTTATCCCCCAGGCTGTTCTGCTGCAGAGAGATGAAGCTGCATTGAATGAGAAGTTTCATCCTACACCTCTTTGGAGCCAATAACAAGAGGTTTAGAAAATATTTTTTGTTCCAGATACCTAACTTCTGCTTGTGAAAATATTCTCTGGATGACAAGGGAACAAAAGCTCTGTACTTTAAGGACTGCGTTATGATGTGCAAGGACAGAAGTGCAGGGCAAGGGTATAATGGCATTTTTGCTTGTCTAGTGAAAAGTTTCAGATAGATTGGTCTAATTATAGTTAAATACAAAATGCAAGTGGGAAGCCATTTGAATTCCCTGAGCCAGATGGTCTAATTCATCTCTCATTTAAAGCACTTTGATATGAAAATTTTGAAAGGGTCTAATGCTCAATTTTACCACATTTAATTCTACAGAAAGGTGGGAGAGCAGTGTGCTGCCATGTAGGATTTTACAGTCTGGGTGTGTGAAATGAGAACTTAACCACAAAGAAGTGCCAGCATCTTGCTGTTATTTAGTAAGCCAGAAATGCTTTCCTGCTTGTGCGTTTCCAGCTCTAGGTGAAAAACCATTAGGAAATCAAAATCTTCTTAGCCACTCTCTTTCCCAAATGTGCACATTCCTTTCTCATCTACCAGTCCTTTAGTTGCTGGGGAGCTGGACATTTCCCCTTAGCAGATTGACTGGCCTTTCTTCCAGTTGTTTTCTAGTGAATGAAGTTTGAAGCCCAGAGACACTAAGGGATTAAATCTATTGTCTGAGGCTTGTTTTCCCCAAATGTATGTCATATACAAATGTGTTTATCTGGAAACAACACCATTGGGGAAAAGGATTTTGTATTCTCTATAGTTGTGAGGATTTTGGAAGGTTTACTGAGGCCATCAGCAAGGAGATTCATTGAAATCAGATTTCTCTGATCATCTGTTTACACTGGTTTAACTTGAAACATTTAACAGTGTTGTGGTTTAGGAATGGAGTTCTCCAATTTAGTGCTCCCACTGAAAAAAACATGCCCCACTGGCCCTTCCCCCTCCAACTGCAGGAAAAAAAGGCAGAGAACACGGGATAAGTACAATTTACTGGAAATAGCAGTGTGATTAAAAAAACCCCAGCAAAAATATTAATAACAAAAGTGTCCAAAAGAGATAGTGATGTGCAAGAATGCTCACCACAGAGCCCGTGACAATAAACAGTACCAGACATCTTCCCATGCCACATTTTCTTGACCAGAAGGAACCTCTTCTCCTTGGAAGAGAATCAATTTCCCTGACCCTGGCATTGACATGAGATGGTATCCCTGTCCTAGCCATGTTCCGTCCCAGTGACTGCAAGATTAACCCTCTCCTGGCTGGAAGCAGGGCAAGTAGGTACTAAACCTACAATAAAAAAATGATAATTTGTTACCCTGACCTACTCTGAAAGAGATTGTTTAGTCAGACCTACATGCACTGAAGCAAAAAATCCTGGATGTTTTGTGCATTCTTGTTAAGTTATTCAGACTCAAACTTTGGTACTGAATATTTACATGAACCTCAATCCTTGGCTTCTTAGGTAGTTTTGAAAGCGGAGCCACTGTTCAGCCTTACATTTTGTGCTATTTTGGCACCTTTATAAACATGGAGGGACAATTTTACTGGAATTTTTTTTTAAATAATTACCTGACCTTGACATTTTTGGGCTTACCATGTAATAATTTCTCAGTTTCTCAATTGGTCTCAATGAAAAACTTGTAAACTTTTTTTTTTTTTTCCTTAGTGGAAATACTCCACACTCAGATTTACTATGGAATTCAAGAAGATTGCTGCTCTTTGCTTAACTCTCTCCTGCGACACATTTGCTTGGTAACTGCACTCATAATATTCTGCTGTCTCAGGCTGACAGGCTTAGCACTTTTTTCCCTTCCTCTGAACTTCCTTAACTGCCAGTCTAGCATATTTCAGGCTTAGATACTTAGATGTAACTCATTTTAAAGGCAAACTTATAATGGTGTACTGGGAGAAATAGTTCTCAGAAGAGCTTTTGGAGTTAGTGGTCATAAGAATGTATGAATCCCTTTAGTAGCAGGAAAGATGGCATCTGTCTGAATGGAGCTGATGTGGATAAAAATGAATTTTGTGAAGTGAGTTCTGTTCTTGTATTCAAAAGCTGTTTCCCCTGAATCCATATTTTAAATCATTGATTTGTTACTTGCAAGTGTCACTTACTATTGATGGTCCTGATCCTGCAGGGCTCTGCCTTGCCTCTAACTATACCTTTTCCTGGTGCATATGTTAGTAGTACCTGGGAAGCCTAAAAAAAACCACGGAGGAATACACAGGTATGTCAAGCTAAACCCTAGTGTTTTGTGGTCTCTGCTGTTACAAGGTACTGTATTGCTGATGCAAATTCTGTAAAACTGTATTGTAGAGAAATGAAACACCAAAGTTACTGCCAGGCTGGCATTAACATTGTGACCTATCATTGATGCCAGCTGAGGAGTGAATGATGAAAACAGAACCTCTAGAAACATTTTTTCACCAGCTTATTGAATTAAGTACAGAAAAACATTATCTGTCTTTTTTGTCACTATCATATTACCTTTCTATTTATTTTCTCATCTAGACATATTAAAGGAAGGCAGAATAAACATAGAGACAGCATAAAAGATGCTTGAACCCTTCAAGCCCAGTCTGTATCTTCATCCATGGCTGGTGATTATGTAACAAGGGCTCTTCTTAACAAGGTCTTGCTAAGCAGCCTTATGAGCCTCCTTGTAACCATGTCATACCATCAAGGATGGGGACAAACATGCTCCTTCTCCAACACCAATGGCAAAATCAGATAATGGTGACCCTTGGCACTCTTGGGCCAAGTCAAAACAGTCCTACCTATGAAACCAGAGTTTCATCTGCTGTTTCTAGTTTGGTAGTGTTTTAATATGGCAAAGGCTTCTGGCTTTATATGGGAATTCAAAAAACAGGTTCATATGGAAGCCCAAGTACCACTTTCAATTTCTTTGTTTTTGAGACGAGTATAGAACATCAGTGATTTTTCACATGTAGTTAGAGTGTAGCCAAGAAATAAACTCATACTGGGCTGAATGACTGTTTCTCTGAATTTGGTAACTATGGCAGCTGGGCATTTCCCAACAAATACATGTTTTTATGTGCATTCACAAAAAAGAAGTTCTGCTTGTGTGCCTCAGGACAGTTGTTGCCTTTGGGCACAGGTCAGTAACTGAGGACAAACACAATATTCTCCTGCTGTACTTCAGGTCTGAACATAGATCTACCTCATCTGCTGTTTACATTATTCTATTGTCTGACAGAGTGCCTTCAAGAAGCTTCTGAAGTGTCTGTGTGCACAGGAAGTTTTTATTTTTTTTTCCTGTAAACATAGGTGAAATATTTATAATAGTTGCTGGACTGTGGTATTCATTCCCCATCTATCTTCCTGAAATGAGATCTCAGCTGAAGGAAAAACACAAAAGAAGGGCTTAAATGTGAGAGAGTGTCTGAACAAGGAACATGTTTTTCCTTACCTTTTTTTTTTTAATATTTGGTAGCATAAACACATAAGCTGTAAAGAATTGACAGTTGTGACAGCAGAATAAGGTGTTTGTTGCAGTTATTGATGCTGAAGATACATTCTTCTCCTGAAGTTCAATAACACTTCTTAAATAGGATCAGTTTGAAAAACCCTTCACTGCAGAAAATGATTTATCCGAGTGAAGGCTGAATTGAAACAGGTTAGAGTTTCATTTAACCCAGAATGAAAAAAAACTTATTACATATTTGGGCTCATGCAAGTAGGGATGTGCTCAAAAGTGAGAGTTAATAGGAGTTTCTGGACAGCACTCCCTTTTTTTGGCATATCAAAGCCTTGTTTTGTGGTCAGCAGCTGACATCTGTTTCTCTTTCCTGGTATATCATAAGTAGCTTTTCCTGCTTTCCTCTAAAGATTAGAAGATAATGCTGTAGGGTCAAAGCTTATTCTAACTTAAACCACTGAAGTTAATGAGCAAAACTCTCCTCTGTCACGTTAGTACACCTGCTGCCCTGAAGTGTGTGTCAGGGATGGAACTTACAGAACCACAGAATGTATTACTGTTTTGTTGGGTTTTTTTTTTCTCTCAGCAGCATGGATACATCTTTAGAAAAATCAGTGAAAGTAACCCATGAGGTTATTCAGAGTGTAAATTCAGCAGATAGTTTTTTTTTCACTGAAGTTGCCATAACATACTTGAACTAACTTTCAGACAGCTCAGCTTCTCATCGTACCCTTTTTAAAATAATGTAGCATGCATGAAAAGAGTCCAAAGTATTAGCATATTCATATGGAAACAGACAAAGAGAAGGATATTTCTATAAAAGATACTAAATATTTTGTTTTCTTTGAACCCTGAGAGAATAAGTATACATTTTAAAAAAGATTCATTGCTCAAAAAGAATTGCAGTAGTATTTATACGAATTAATAATAAATTGTTTGCAGAAGTTTAAGAAAACAGATTTGTTAACTTTAAACAACTAATAACATGGTATTAAAAGAAAGAAGTTTTGAACCAGCATTTCAGATGTATTTTGGGTGGATTATTCAAATATTCATTTCTGTGGAGGGAAATAGTAGGAATCATGTTGTTTTGATTGATAATGGTCTGAATCTTTTAATAAAGCACTTGTAAATTTTGATGAAATTAGTTGCTAGGGATTATTGAAGTATATGTGGTAGAGACTCAAACTTCTGAGCATCTGTTATATTACCTTTCATTAACTCTTTGCTACAGGGGACTCATATCAACTATTTACGGGTTGGAGGTTTTTTTCTCTTGTTTGTTGGGTTTTTTTCCAAGAGAACTGAAATTCTACAAATGACACAAAGACTGGCAGAGTCATAAATAGTGAAGGCCACAGTCCTCTTGTTAGTTAGACCCCAACTCCCTGAAATAATTTTTATATAGGCAAAGGTTCAGCCATGTGTCTGGGGAACAAATAAGGCTGTCACGTAGAATGTGAGCTCTTGTGTCTTAGGCAGTTGTCCTGAAAAGGACTTGTGAAGAATAATTAGTGTATCACAGTTGCAGAATGACATTTTGGCCAACCATACATATGTCACAATATTTAATGTTTTTCCTACAAAATATAAGCCACACATCCCAGTATTGTTGCCTTCGAAGTTATAGGTTGACAGGTGGCTCTTGGGTTGGCTTTCCTGGAGTTGTTGTTGTTCCTAATTAAAAATGAAGAGAGGTAGGAGGAAGGAGAAGAGGCCTCCAAGCAATACCCTGTGTGGTAATCCCCAGAGCAGAGTTCTGTGAGCTCTGCACAGTGCTCATCACAGCATCACACACAGGGAGCACCAGGTACCACAGAAACTGTCAGATACCTTTGTGTCTACCTCAGAGATGTTCAGGTGCTCTCTCCTGATAGCTCTGAGGGACATTGCTGGGACTGTGCCTTTTTTGGGTAGAAATCATTCCTGTGCTTTCTTGGAGATTGTATTGTACTTCTACTTAAACCAATTTAATCGGGAACACTTGAACTCTTGCTATTTGATTTACTAGAGGAAGGTGTGTTAAGCAGAGCGACACAGAGTCCCCAGGCAGGTGCAAAGGAGAGCCACATTTTTGCAAAAGCCAGGCCTTTTAAAGCAGTTTGGCCTTTATCAGTTACATAGTTTTAAATCATAGCAAACATAATTCAGCTAACCACCACACACCACGATGTGAACAAGTGATGGTTCTATAACTTGTGTTTCTGCCTGTAATTCAGCTGAGTCCCTTTCCCACAGTCCTTTTCTACTTAGCCAAAGTAACAGGCCTGAGCCATGATTTTACACGGCCTTCCTTTTGTAAGCTTTTACCTGTATGCAACAGAAAGATAGTCTTAAATGAATTCTGGATGCATAAATTAGTCTAGTTTATGCTCTGTTGGTATGGATTATTGTTTCATATCAGTAGGCTTTTTTTACTGAATAATAGAAGGCAAGGTTGCTACAGAAAAATGAGGCATCTTTGCTTACCTGCTCTTAGGTACAAAAGCACTCATATAAAAGAGAGAAGACAAGAACGGAGGGAGGAAAATAACATTTGTATGCTTAGAATCCTGCTTTATTACTCTTTTTAAAAGATCTGTCCAATATGTGGCTTCTCTGAAATATTTTTATTCACCTTATGGCTTTTAAAATAATATACCAAGTGCTTTGGTTCTGGAAAAGACTGACTACTAATATTACCTTCTCTGTGCTAATATGAGTGAAGAAACTAAGTCAACACAACCTAAATCCAGAAAAATGAAGTAAACTAAAACCTGTAGGGAACAGAATAATGAACATGTAGGGGAAAGGCAGTTAGCTCTGGAAAGCTGAAATTGATTCAGAAGACAACTAGACTATTTTCCTTAAAAGTAGAGCACTGAAACAGTCTGGTAACACACAAATGAGTAAATGTCAACATAAACAGAAAAAGGGCAATCACTTTATCCAGATGTTCTCAGCCTTCACCCCTAAAATTATTTTCAATCTGCAATGTAGTACCTGCTTTGAGTAAGAAGTGATGGTGAGAGAAGGAAAAGAATAATTTGGTAACATCTTAAGTTTGCATTGCAGTTTATAATATGCCTGTTGTCATATTTTACATGCAGAATCAATGGTCCCTGCAGGCTCAAGTTGCTTCACTTCCCTAGCAAAGTCAGCCTACCTTTCTTCAAATAGATGAGGCATGTAATTGGTGATGGGTTTATTTCCAGCCATGGAACTTCTTGTTTGCAAATAGACCCTGAATTTTACTTATATTGCTGGCTCAATGCCGGATGGTGTCTGAATGTCAGATCGAGGAGTTTCCTATGTTAGTTTCATATTTTTAACCTTTTATATATAGGCATAAGAGTAAAGGGGGCTTGGGATGGTTCACATCTCTTGGAATACTTTGTACTGAAAAGGAGGCAAGAAAAAGCTATGCTTTCAGTGTCTGAAATCTGAACAATCTAGTTAGGGATTTCCTCATTCAAAATAAATCCAGGTGTATGATAAAGTCAACTTTTACAAGGGTTTGTTCATATCACTATGTCTGCTGCAACCCCTTGGGATTTATATCTTTCAGATATTTACAGTATCATATTATACACTCTTGAAAGCATTGCCAAGTGCAAACCTGCTAACCTGGTTGCCAGTTCCTTTCCAGTTTTGCCCTTCTCACCCTTACTTAATGATTATGTAGCTTACAATTCTCTTTCACTTATTCAGTATTTGTCTTGCATCTACATGCCTGGAAATGAAGCAGTGTTCCTGCTACTCTTAGAGCTAACACAACCTTTTTTCTTTTGCTAATCTGAGCGGGTCTTTTGCATCGTCAGACTAAAATTAAAACAATTATCAGTTATGTATCAGCATTTGCATTTAGTATTTATGTCTCTGTCATGGAATAAGTTTTCCTGTGAATGAATCTCTGTCAGGTTTTCTTGATGTGAAATCCTTTCATTACCAAATTGTCTGCTACTGTCAGTGTGTTTACTATGGAAAGAGAATACTTGAAGATGTTGAAAGAGAAAAGGAAGAAGAAAGCTACTTTCTCTACCTACTTTCTTTCTTTACTCTGTAGCTACTTTCTGTAGGGTAGGTTGGATGAGTTTTCTTTTATGATTAATTTTCTTAATTTCTTTATTTTGTTTTAATAATTCGCATAAGATGGCAATGTGTCCATAATTGATATCCAGGAAAATAAATTGTTTTCTGATTAGTAGCTAATGTATTGGTGACTCAAGCATGATGAAGAACAGTCTAGAGGGCTATAGAATTTCCCTAACCTTAGATTACTTTATTTCCCTGAGGGTGCATAAAGTTTTTTGGGGTAGCCTTTGAAATATGCCTTACTATTGAATTTCCACTGACCTTCAATGCCACACTGTCCAACCATTTTATAAAGTGTTGGAAGGTAGCCTGAATGCTGAAGGAGAATTGAGGCAGAGAAAAGAGGATATATAAGGTCATAACAAGTTCATAATAAAATGAAAGCAAACCATGTCTATTCATCCTCAGCTTAAGGTTATCCTACTTTCCCTAGGAAAATATATCATGTCAAAATTTCTGTGAAACTTGGGAAAGGTTCCCTGTGGTGTTTCTGACACCACATTTCTGGCAAAGCAGTATAAGCTGCAGCAAATACTTTGTCACACGGTATCTATTTTCAGGTATTTCACTATCCATGTGTATTTCCTCCAGGCTATTAAAAATACAGTTTGCTTTCCTTCCCAAAAATGGTGGAAGTGACAGTGATGCCCACTTGTCACTATACTTTCCATCTGAATCTTTCATTTAATGCAAACAATGTGCATTTTCTTTCAAACAAGGAAGCCCAGTTTATTTATTAAATACTGTTCTTCCTTGGATAAGCAATATCATTTTAGTAAAACAAATACTATTCTAAGAAATATTTACTAAAATACTCTGAAGAATGCACCAATTTTATTTTTGAAATATCCCATTGTGAAAGAGAGACTGGCCTAATCTCTAGAAGATTGTTTTATTTAATTTTCTTGGCACTATAGTAATTTGTCCTAAAAGAATTTTATTAACACTACTCTGCTGCAAAAGAAAAACAACAAGAACAACAACAACAAAAATATCTAAAACAAAATAACAACAAAAATCCACAAACAACCAAACTCACAACTCAAGTGTATTTTTCTGTGCATTCGTAAGATGAAATTCGTGTCTTATTGAAGACAAAAGTTATTTTATCTTGTCATGTAGAGAAAAGACTCAGGATCTTGAAAACCCAGTGTGTCCTTAGGGGTCTCGTAGTGTATCAGAGCAATTCATCATGACTGAATCCATGTTAGGAGGATGATCTGTGTAAGCACTCTGACATATTTTGAAGATACATTTTTGACTTGGTCAAGTTGTGAACTCTCTAGTGCCTGAGGAGTTAGAAATAATCTTTCTTGCTCTTACCTGTTTTACCAATGTGTGATCTATGTCTCTGTGTGCTTTGTCTTTTCAGATATTTGTAGAAATCTCCCTGCTTGGTGTGTATGACAATTTTTTTCTCTGATCTGGTCTTGCTGCTTTTGAGTGTTTAAACCCGGTAAGCAAGAGAGATGACTTTTAGCCTATTGGGTGGTTGACCTTTATGGCAAAGAAATGGAGGGTTTATAACAGATTTTATATGTTTTCTTTTGAACTGTGTGAGATAGCTCAAAATAATGTGTGATAGATACAGTGTACTGTAAAGGGTAAAGTTATGTTTCAGCGTATACAAGCAATATTGATAATCATATTATCCTCTGTAAATTTGTATTTCTGCTGACATTTTGCCATTTGAAACTTTATTCATTTCCCTATGGTGTTTTGCATTTGTTTTATAAATGGCATGTGCACAAAGCTATGCCATGGTCTAGAAGAAAAGGGGAAAAAAATCTAATATTAAGCCCTAAAGGCATCTGTTCAGTAACCTGTATCTGAGAGTAAAGCAACCATGCTGCCATCTGTTATATTTTCTGTTTGATGGCTATTGCCCTCATTGTAGGTTATTGCAGGTCTCAAAGGGCTGTGCTCACTTTGCCTTTGAGCCATTTTCTAGAGAATAAAAAATATTTTGCATTTTCTCCTGTCACTGCACAAGCTGTATTGAAAAGATTGCTTCAATTACTAGATCACTTATGTTATTTTTAAGGAGAATTGATTTTGTTTTCATGTAGTATAGATGAAACCTCTAAGAGGTTTTTAAAATGTGATGTTGTTGCCTTGCATGACTTTGCATAATGGCATGACATTACTTACTATTTATTTCAGATATTTAGTCAAAAAAACCCCTCTCTGAGCAA
>VWYP01005179.1:1035-48906 GCA_013400435.1 Pycnonotus jocosus | reverse complement strand
AAAAACTCCTTTTTCCTTCCAGTTTTTCCTCCGTTTTCCAGAAATGATGGCGCTCCAAGATGGGTTTTTCTGGGGAAAAAAAAAAAAAAAAAAAAAAAAAACAAACAAAAAAAACCCCCAACAAAACAAAACATGAGACTGTGGGGATGAAACACTTATTTTTGAGGTAAGAGGTAGTCCAGAATTTCAGAGGCTCTCCATGACCCTTAGTTCATGAAATGACAAATGAATGACAAAAATCTGTTCCTTATTTATTTTGTTTTTAAAATAACAAAATGTCAACCTCTCCAACATGAATGGTTTGTTAAAGCTAGCCAATCTTTGGGGGCGGGGGCGGGGGGGGGTGAGATAATCNTTTGGGGGTGGGGGCGGGGGGTGGTGAGATATTCCCAGATTAAATAATAACATTTAAAGAACCTAGGGTAGGAATATTTATAGTAATTTTTCAAGAAATCTCTCCAAAAAAATATAATCTGAATGCTTTGGAAGCATTGTAAATTCAGGGTTTACAACTCCGTGCTTCAACTCAGTGCTTACAACTCAGTGCTGTGGGGAGTAGGAGGGGTGAGGAACAGCAGACCTTTTCATCCAGACAGGCTACAAAGGCAGTGTCCTGGGCCAGCCCCTCTGTTGTTCACCACTAAGTGAATTCCTACAGCAGTGATCATACTTGGAAGCAAAATATTATGACAGCCTTCAAAGCATCATTTAGAATATTTTTATATACTAGAGGAACATTGCAATTGCAGCATTACTGGCATTTCTTTATCCAAGATATACAGTTTCTGTGAGGTGAGCAGTAGATGAGGTTAACCAGTATCCTTTCAGATGGAACTCTTATCTCTCTCCATTTCATCTGCTGTAAATGCTTTCCTGTAATTTAAAATGGTATTTCAGGTTTCAGCTCAGAGATTTTTGTATCCTGAAGAGCAAAGGAGAAGACAAGCTTGTTTGCAGGTGGGAAATAAAGCAGATGACCTTGCAGCAGGTCTTGGAAAAGGAAAATAGAGGTGAAAGCCCCTGTTTGAGGCGGACCAGGCACCTGTGTGTTATGTGTTTAGTCCCTGTGAATTTGTTAGGGGAGAAATATTGGGCATTTGCTAGAGGACAAGTGTTGGGCATTTAGTTAGATGTAGCATTGTGTTAGATTGCACTAAGAGACTGATCTGTTCTTGGCAAAAATGCAACAAACCTGTGCTGATCTTGGAAAAAAAAAAAAGAAAAGAAATGGCAAATCACTTGAATATCTAAAGTATGGACTCAGTTTCTGAGATGTTTCCCTGTACTTTCCCACAAACAATGGTACATTTGAATTCCAAATGCACCTTAGCAAATGGTTCAAGTGAATGTTAGTGTATCAAACATTTCTTCATACTTTTTGTACACCTTTATATTTTGGTTCAAATTTGAAAGGCAATAAACAGACATACCAATTTCTCCTTTTAGTGTTGCAGTATGTAGATTTTGAACTTTAGCCTTTTTCAGCTGCTGGAGTGGTTATTGGGTGACCATTTCTCCTTCAGACACACAGGATAAGGACAGTGACTGCTCAGAAAACAGCAACTTGTTCCATATGTGATTCTCTTTTTATCCTCTACGGCAGTAGTTTCTCAATATGGAGTCAATGAATATGAAAAAGAACGTGAAATGTTAATGAGGGCAAATATTCTTTTCATTACTTCATTAGTGCTGATAGCTAACTTAGCTGAAGTTTGTCCAAGGCTTAAGAAATGTGTCATTACATAAAACAGGTCATTTTTTCTACATTTAGTGAAACACCTGGTATAGAAGTGACAGTAAACACCTTGTGAATAACCCTGTCCATCTCCTCAAAGGGGGCACTTTGCAGAAAACTGTCAATAGAAGTGGAGGCAGAAGACACTTGGAGAAACACATTGTTTCTCAGATTTTATTAATATTCCATAAGCAATGGTAAAGGAATAAAAATCCCTTGCCTCAATCACTTTATCAATGCACAGGATTACAAAATAGAATTGCAAGTTGGAGGTGGTAATTGGTAGAAGAGAAAGAGCTGCTTTTAGACAGTGTTACTTATTTGGTTTGGGGTTTTTCTACGTTATCCAAGTGTCTTGTTATCTTGTTATCAAGTGAGGGATCCAGACTTGTGGAGCAGTCTTTGGAAAGATGAACAAAAATGCAGTGGTGACTGAATTTCTATTCTTAAAAGGACTTTTGCAGTCTTTTTGCCTATTGATCACTGAGGTTATGGTTTAAAAAGAAAAATTAAAGATGTCAGAAAAAAAAAAAGGAAACAGGAAGGAAAAAGGAGAATATAAGCATTCAATTTTAACACTGGTCTGTTGGTTTAGAGATACTACTATTTAAATATTTAACGCCTGCTAGTCTCTGGTACTGTACTGCTACACAGCTCAGCTCCTCTTCTATGAAATACCTTTTTTGCTTACTTCTTTTCTTTCAACGTGACAGGAACAGAGACCATGTCCCTAGAATATTGGGAAATATTTATAAGGCTCCCTTTAGAATTACTGCCTACATTTGTTCATGCATGTGGTCTCCTGGGAACTGGCTCATGCTATGTAACTGTGTGCACAGTGTGTCCTATTTTTTTTATATGTAAGAAACACAAGGTTATAAACTCATGAGTCTCAAAAGGTGAAATTTCTGCTAAATACTACACTCAAGATACAGAGCCCTTTATTACTACTTCAAAAAGATAAGAAAAAAAATCAATTTTGACTTTTAAGAAACTAGACTGGAAGGCCTATTTTTCTCTACTGCAAATACTTTTTCCCTTCTATTAAGAAACGTCTATTTAAAAGGAACCTTTTGGAAATTATGAAGGATAGCTCTAAGAGATTACATGGTGTCTTTCAACTCCACGTTTGGTAGTTAATTCATTGTAACTACCCATCTGTTTATCCCTAAACTCATCTTTTGACACACTTAGTCTTCTTTAGCCTTTTACATAACATTTTCTGCTAAACCTATGCTGCTTGGGAATCACTTCATGCTATTTTCTACTCTTTATCTTCTTCCTGTGCTTTCTTAATTGTGTGGGCATATCCAAGCAGGAAGGGTTATATCTGAGGAAATGACAAAGGCATTTGCAAGGAGTGGGAAAAGAGACCCTGAAGAGTCTTTATAATTGTAGTAGGGTAGAGAGGGAAAGAGCTAGATGCTTGTGCCTTCTGCTCCTCCTCCAAGTTTTTAATAGAAGCCTTTTTAGTAAGTCACTGCTTCTTCTGTGTTACCGAAGAGGAGAAAACTTTCCTCTGACAAGGGAGTCTTCACAAACTGTGGACATTTGAAATGGTCTGTGGCAAGTTGTTCTCTTAAGAGCTCAGAAAGAATGAAGGAGAGGTGGTTAAAGATACATGGATGTATAACAGTGCATGGACCCTGTCAATGCTGCTGCCCTGGAGTATCAGCTGCCAGGACTGTGACACCATCAGAGTTGTTGCCACATTTATTAACCAAACCATCTGTCGCTGTAAGATAAACCTGCAGATCGGTTTCCTCAGACAACAGACAGCTTCCAAAAATCAACAAGACCTGATTATTCAGTGTGACAAAGCCAACACAAATACTTTTGGGACAGCATCTTATTTGATACATTTAAGTATCACATACAGAGTTCAAAACAAAGGGAAAAAAAGATTGGTCTTGCCCCCAGAAATGTTTGCTGAGTTAAAAGCTTTTCAAGCTGCTGCAAGTAGCAGAATAAAACCTTTCTCAAAGGAAGCTGTTTCCTGCCCCGACATTGACAAAAATTTCAGATCAAGTAGGTTCAAATCTCAGGAACTGAACATTCTGAATGACAGTATCTGATCCACCTGTTGATGTGACTAATGCTGGATAACATGTGTCTTTGTCGAAGAAAGATTATTCTTCTGTAAAGCTGGTCTAGTGCTCTCAGCAGGCTAATACCCATTTTCAGGTGCTTTAGAAGGCAATCAAAGGTATCCATTAACAGTAGATAGAGCATTCGGTGATCTGGCCAAATAGTGACAAGTCAGTGACAGTAAAGAATAATATGTTCTTTCAAAAATGTCGTGTAATTCTTTATGAATTTCGCTAAAAGAAGAGTTTTCTAATGTTGGAAAAGTAGTTACTAGTTTAGACAACCAGCAAAATTAGGCCTTGAACATAACCTTTTCTTTGTACAAGGCATTGTCAGAATCATCTCTTCTCTGTTCATATTCTGTACATTTTTTTTTTCTGCACAGTAGCTGTTTGCCAGACAACTGAATTAAATAATTTCTAAACCTGTATGTCGACAGTCAGGCACTGACGTGCACTTCTGTGTAGTTACTCATTTATAAATGTCTTTCTTGCTCCTAGCTCTGTCAATATTTGCTTACTTTGCCTTTCCTCTCTTGCCTTTCCAACTTGACAAAGCAAGGAGGCAGCCCCCCTGCATTTGCTTCTCTCTCCTATTGAGGGGCTACATTCCCATCTTACAGCAGAAGGCTTCTCTAAGACATAAACAGGCACTGTGTGTATATATGCACACATATATATACAATTCCTGAGATTCAATTCATCCCATAAAACTCCCTAGTTATCCACCTGTTGAGTAAGATAATGTTCTCAGGTCAGAAAACACAGTGACACATTCAGCCTGTTCTCCCATGCTTAGAGCAAGGCACAGCAATTGATGTTATTAATGTTGTTATTAGTCCTTACCCAGGTACAGGATAGAGAATAGAGAGGGAGAAAGAACAAGCTTATGAAATGAAATCTTTAATTAATATAGTGTGAGATAGTGAGATATTACCAGAGCCATGACCAAGGGGTAATGCAAAAATTTCCACTGAATCGTATATAAATGTAAAAATAAAGGAAACAAAAAGATTACACATCTGTGAGTGTCTTCTTTTTAAAATTAAGGAAATGATTTTTGCCATTCTGATTTAAGAGCTAGGAATTACCAGAGGTATTCTTTGAAAGCAATCTATAAAATGTCATATTGTTTGGACCATCCTTTTTCTCGCTTACCATGAACTGTATAGGTGCTCCATTCAGAACTTCTCTTCAGGCTTCCCTTTGAGTGTCTCAACAGATATGAGAAAAGTTGAATCTATATAAGAAAAGTGACTTTTACTTAGATTTTATGCCAGACATGTCATCGTGTATCTGTGTACATTCTTTTTTTCTGCTTTATGTCTTCTAAGGACTTCTATGCCTTTAAATATTTATACTTCTACCATAGGGCTGTCCAGCCCAAGGACATTATATTTTATAATATAAATATTATACTTATTTATTAGGTTTCAGGTGCAGACCTCATTCATTTTTGTATGTGAAAATTTTTCAATTTTGCATTATTCTCTTCAGCATGGCTTTGTCACCATGTGGGTGCTCCAGAGCTCTGAAATAGCAGATTCATCAGCCAAAATTACATTGGCCTCTACTCGGGTTTCTGTGCTTTCTCTTTGCACAATACAGAACTTTACAAATAAATGTCAGGAAAACCTTGTTGCTCGGAGGAGAGATTTGAAAGAAGGTTGTAGCTAATGGAGGGCAAAGGATTCCTTTTTTACTAACATGAGGACAAAATCAGCAGGTAGTAGTAAGAAGACATTGAATTTGGGACATTCCTTTGAGATGCTCAAAGAAATTAATTGGTTTCGTTTATTATTGAGGATTCACCTTTCTCCACTCAGATGTTATCTTGAAATAGATACTGGTATGGGAGGTTTTTCCCCACAGAAGCAGATTTACATTGCAACTGTTTTTTCAAGAACTGAGCATGATTTTACATGTGCAAAATGACAGATGGTAGAGACACCATGATGTAATACATGCACATATATATTTGAACAAATACCTCATGAAAACAAGAGCAACAGTGCTACTGCTAAGGCTGTGCTATTATTTCCTCTACTTTACTACTGAGGCTTTTTAAAGTACTTCCTCATCTTGCTTCTCCATATGTTTCCCTTTTGCAACATTAAGTAACACATGCCTTCAGAACAGTGATGGAGAAAATCTCTCTCAAAGGAGAACTGATGCTCAGATACAAATAGTTTGAAATGTGGAGATTGTTTGGAGGCTAGAAAGGTGCTTGCTACGTCTCTTTACAGCTTCTCTGTGCAAGACCTACACAAAGAGTATAATAAAAAGATCTTCTTTCATGAGCAAGGATTTAATACTAATCTAGTGATATTCTTGTGTAGAATGTCTTTTAAAATAATGCATCCTTGCACACATTTCATAAATTAAAATGCATTATAAATATTGCAGTGATAATTCTTGCAGTCATTAGAACAGAAAGGTGTCTGTGATGCTTTCTTGGTTATTTTTTACAAATCCTTCTTGCCTTGTTATTTTTTCAGTGACCATATTCTGGGGAAGTTCATTCAGAAAGTATTTGTTTCCTCAATAATAACTTTGAAACTTAAGAAGCACTAACTGTCACTAAAGGTTATTCAGAAAACTTACTAGGAGGAATGAAGAAATAATTATTTTGGCAACTGCATCTTTGTTTTAAGATACTGAAAACTACTCCAAATCCCACTGAGATATTCCACTGGAAAGATTTTTGTTGATGTTGGTGAATTTAGGATTGAGCCAGTTAAAAGCTGATAGCCTCAAACTATCTCCCTGCTGGTAATAATATTAATACCTATTACACTGGTAATTACCTCTGTTTCTCTGTTCCCTAGATGTTGTGACAAGCCCATACTGTGATTCTTTCCTCTGGCCCTGAACTAGATTTCCACATGGTATGTGCTTTGACTGAGATACTGTAGGTGATGCAAGCAAGCAATCAATCTCTTATTTTTGCAAATGCCTTGAGGTTAATTCTTGTTAATTAAAATTAATTTGCTGATCTTCTTCTCAGTCCCATTATTGTAGCTGTGAAACCCACTAACCATTTTATGTATAAAACTATTAATATAAGCTTCTTTTTTTCTGTTTTATTACTAGACTTTTTTACTTTTACTTATATTTTGTTTCCTCTGCTCCATGAGGAAGAGATTGCCTCATGACAGGACTTCATTGTTAAAAAGCAGAGATATACTTTCACCAATCATAATATTAGCAGGAAAACATCAAGAATACTTTTTCATGATGATAATATATTCTATTGTGTATGTTCACAGCCACTTTGTTTATAATACGATTAGTCACAAATAAGTTGGCTGAACCAGTTTTTTAAATAATTAATAAATTAAAAGTAGTTTGATCGTTCGCTTTTCTTCTGAGACACGCTATCCTTTCCAAGTGGTAGCACTGAGAGCTGATTAACAGATACAAAATTCTTATCTATTTTTCAGTTTGCATTTAGTCCTACCTCAAAAAATAATTAAATGCTTAGTATGTTTAAAAAAAACAAACCAAGAGATAAATAAATATTTTTATTCAAACTATTTGAAAGCAAAATAAATGGTAAATCCAAGCACAGCTTGAAAGGGGAAGTAAAAGTTCTAATTTATTTTTCAAAGGATTTTTTTACTAAGTCAACTAGGTAATCCAAAAAAATTCAGATTAAGAAAACTTCTCACTGTTTCCTAAAGCACATTTTTAAAGATAGAGAGGACATTTTCATAGTTTTTTTCCCTCTGTGGTACTGAAGCAATGGATGCTCCACTTTAAGAGGCTCCACCAGGCTTTTGACAGACCACAAGCCGTGTGTCTGAAGATTTCTCATTATGTCAAAGTTTAAGATTATTGCTCTTATTGGTACCAACGCTGCTGGCTCTACTGGACGAGTGCTACAGGTACTAATCCATGAATAGAAAAGTTGCTTCAGTCTGAGGTATTCCACATGTTTAGGGCTTTCTCTTTGCTTGGGTGGAAAATCAACTTTAATCCAACTGTAATCCTATGCTTGGTTCCTTAACAAAATCTCCACTCATTTTCTGTAGTCCCCCACACACCTTTCCGTCACTTTTTCTCCCTTTCTTTCACTCTCAGAGGTCAGTAAGAAGTAGCGGGGCTTCCTTCCCTCCTCTTTTGCAGGTTACATTGTGGTAGTGAAGGGTGAGTAGCTCAGTGTGAAAATAATTTATTTCCAAAAGTTAAAATTTCTGAATGTGGGTATATTTACTGCTCAAGGAAAGGCCAGTGGATCAGCAATGATCATGCACTATCTGATATTATATATCTGATATATAGCCTGCTTGTTCTAAGGAGGAGAACAGGAAGAGAGGAAGATATAAACATTTTAAACATTAATTCAGAAAAGAAATTAATTTGAGACGTTGTGTAGTTCTATTAAACCCTCAGTTTAACTAGAAACAAAGGGAAATGCTAACATTTACACTTATTGTTTTAATGCTATACAGATTCATTAATCTTCATTCAAACATTTACTTACTGAATGATTCAAACTGTTAAACATGCACTCTTTTTACCTGCCAATTGAGTAAAGATTTTATTTGAATACTTTTGAAGTGCTAGCACAAGTGGCATTTTCTTCACTATTGGCATGTATACCCAGTCCAGAAGAGGCTTGGAGCTATACAGCTCTTGAAATACACACTCCACTGTGCAGGACACTTCAGAGTGAAGGCATGTGAAAGGTTTTTGAAGAATAATTTTCAGAATGGTTTAAAAGAAAAGACAACTTTGAAAAACTGGGGGAAAAAAAAGTCATCTTATCTTAAATAATCATTCGAAGAATGGAGATTTTTTCTTTCTTCTTAGAAAATCACCAGCTTGGCAAATTCAAAGCTGTAACAAAAAAACTTGGGTCATCACACAGTATTTTAAGAGATCTTAGAGGGGATTGCACAGTAAAAACTGTGCCTGAAATGTATTTCAGCCACAGGAAAAGCAGAAGTTTCCATAACTTGGTTTCCTGAAGTACAAGAGGGAAGAAAGTCACTGCGATACACAAAAGGAAAGATGAAAGGTTTGTTATTTTCACATTTTCTTTTCTTTTGATGTTCAGGCAGTAACTTGACAAGTCGAGACCCTGAATATTGCCAAAATTACCAACTTCCAGGTTCCTGTTCTTGTCTCAGATAGGACACAGACTTTAGCAATCATTTTAAATCCTCATGGCATCAAAATATTTCAGGATGATTTTTCTCTGACCCATTTAATTTTGCCTTTAGGAAATGTCAGGTGTGCCTTCTAAAATGAGACCACATTTCTAGCAAGGTTTATATACCACAAATTGAAGAAAAAAAATATTCCTACAGTCTGTATTATTACCACTTTTTTTGCAGGTTTGACAAAGAGGCAAAATACTCATAACCTCAGTATTGATTGAACTGCTGTGATTACCATTGTTGTCAATCAGCTTTTCCAACTGATACTGAGCATTTCTTAATGCTAATACTGAGAATACTTTTAAGGCTACTTTGAAGGAGAATGAGAATCAAACATGTATCTTCAGCGTAGTGACAAAAGAAAACCCTTCCTGAAAACCAGAACTAGCACGTGGGTATTTACTTGTAAGTGCATTTGCCACAATACTTTCTTTTCTTTGCCTTTTACAAATCCATTTCAAAATCCTACTAAAATTTTAAACACTCAGAATTCTTCATAAGGTGTCTTGATAATTAGAGAATTGCTTCTGATGGTGGCCTCTTTCAGCACCCATAGATGGTGGAATTCCAAACATTGCAGATGTATCTCTCCGGCTGTGACAGTAAGGAGTCAAATTTGCAAAGGCGGTCACAAATGATGCAGAATTTTCTAAAGGGCAAAGTGTCAATCCTGCTCCTACTAGAGCCAGTGAGACTTACCAGAGAAGTATTTTTGGAAACCCCACTCATACCTTGCTGTCAGTATGAAGTGCACATTTTGGAGTCTATGTGCTGCCATAACAGACCTCTTGAGAGTGCAGAAGAAAATAGCAATTACACGAAAAGAAAGGCTACTAAAGTCAGTCTTGAAATAATGGCAAGCTAAAAATCAACACAGCAGACCCACTGCATAATGAATAAAGAAGCAATGCAGAGGTGCTTTAAAGTAAAAGTAAAATATTAAAAGACAATCATTGTTACTATGACCTTCAGTGTAAGACTCTTTGAGATATATCACCACAGCCATTGGCTAGGTTTTGGCAGCAGCACAGTCACTTTGATCTTAGTTAATCAAGGCAAAGAAATACTTTCTTCCCCCTAATTGAACAGTTTCCTCCCACAGGCACCACAGAAGTCAGTAGATTTGCAGTCCTATTGGTAGGATAACCTTGCTTAATAATAATTAACTGGTTTCAACAAAGTGCCAGGCTGTTCAGTACTGAGTTCTCCCAGCTGCAGAGGTTACAAGTTACTGGAGCCAGGTAAAGGTATCCTGACTGTTTAGGAAAAGATCCCCAAAAGATACAAGGTAATGCCACCAAAAAAGCAAGTACCAGAAATGGACTGGTGCTTAGCACAAATTTCTGCATGAGTCCATTAATCACATCAAGGGACACTTCCATCCTTAATGGCATGATAATGAGGAGAAGCTTAGTATTTAGCTAACTTCAGAATTGATTGTGCTTGTGGAGAATTTTAATGTATTACTAATGCAGTACTAATTGCTGGAAATAGACATGTACAGGAACCAACTGAGATTTGATTATTTGGTTTCTATTTTTGGTAGCAAAAAGTTTTTAACTGCAATAGTAACAAAGCCAGAACTTCAATATGTTCTCTAAGACACATTAAAACAAATAATTTAACTAACAGCTCTTAATTTGCTGCTGCAAGATTTACTGGGTGGGTGATGAAAAAATCCTGAATTAACATTTGGATTTTGCTGCTTCAGTAACCTGAATGAAATCTCATGCTTCAGACAGTGATCTTGAGTTTTTCCACTCTAATAGGATGCTACAAGCAACATCAGGTGTTGCTTTTCCAGTCAGCCTAGGAAAAGACATAATTATGGAAAGCGGGAGAAATGAACAACCTGTGGGCAAGGTACTGCCTGTGAGTCATAATTTAACAATCACAGACCTACACCCTGGCCATTGTATTGATGTGGTTATGAACTGCTGCTCTGAATTTATCTATCTTTGATATCACCTTAAATAGTCTCTTGTTACTGAAGATGTGAAAAATGAGGAAAAGGGGAAGTCAGAAAATGTTTGAACACTTCCTTTTCATTTATAAAGCTGGTTAAAATACCTGCATGCTTTCAATTAAAAGTGATTCTGGCTGAAAATTCTGGAAAGTAAATTGGTTAGGTAATCTAGAAAATAGCTTGGTTTGGTTTCTACTATTTGATTTTTTCTAACACGAATTAGTCATTGGCAAGATGAAGTGCTGAATACATAATGGATGCATTCATTATTAAGTCCATGTATATGTATCTTTCTCTGTCAGAGAATGCATGTCATTGCAGTTTAGTAAAAACATCTCAAACTGTTTCAAAAGAAGCTTGATAGTCACCACATTTCAGGTGATGAGGTTTTAATTTTTGTTTTATTTTGGTAAGTAGCACAATAATGTGACAGATCAAAGAACCAAAAGTTTCTTCTTAAATACTCGCAACCTTCTTGATATGGAAAAACAAGTTAGCAAATACATGTAAAAGATGACATCTTGTGAATAAAGCTGCTTTAACCTCTTTTTGAAACCTCTTTTTTACTCAAAGCATATAATTAATGTATTCTTCCCAGTGCATTATGGTTTTTGCCCCTAATTAAATATCTATTACTCTTGCAGTATTTCTTATGATCCTCATTATCTTACCAGTATTTTACAAAATTCCTCAGTGTCACAAACCATTTAAATACTAATTCTCGAATAATATCAAAATATTCTAATGAACCTTAAAGTATTTATAGTCCAAGAAATAAGTATGTTATACCTCATTAAGAAAACAAATGTCTTCCTGTGTTTGTTGTTTTGTTGTTAGGGTTTGGGGTTTTTTTAAATTTGATTTCCTACAGTTTTCCAACAGCAAGGCATTTACGGGCATGTATTTAGATACTGTATTATTTTATAGCATTTAGAAATAAGAGGAAACTGTTATGGTGAGACTACAAAATACAGTTGCCTATGAGGACTGAGATGACTCAATGAAGAAGTCCCCTTTGCTTGTAGTTTGATATTCTGTTCCTTGCTACAACTTAACAGAGGAATCCTGCATATGAAGACCCATATGAAACACTGTGTTGAACACATCATATCTTTTTCCAGGGATACATGGTTGGTCTTGTTCATCATGGGAGGAAGCATGTAAGGAGGCAGGTTGTATGGCTAATTCTCACACCAATATTAAATGTAGAAACAGCTGGGATATGCACAGTGGAGACGGAAATGAGGTCAGCTATAGGATAGTTTGATATGCTCCTCTTTTAATTTGGCATAAAATCAATATATGTGGAATAAAGAGCTCTTTGAAATATTTTGAGAGCATGCAAACAGAGAAACTTAATTCAAATTAAATTTAGAAGAACTTTGATGTAGGCTGTTCAGAAAATGTGAAGGGTGAGATCCTTAAGAAAATGGTGCTGTCCTAGATCCCAACAAACTCATGGAGAAAGTGTCAGATGTAAACCTTCATTCAAGGTAAAACAGATACAAGTTTAAAGTGTTAGTTTCTTAAATGAAAAAAAAAATTTATTTATATTGAATTTGCTAAAACAAATATATTTTGATTTAAAGATTATTATATTTTTAAGATTTTCTTTTGCTGCAAGCAATTCCCAAACCAAGTTTTCTAAAGTGAGTGAAGTTTTTAAAACATTGAGAACTCAGAAAGATTTCAAAGTTTCTGAAAATCTGAATGCTTAAATCCTTCAAGCTGAGTGCAGTATTGCTCATGTAATGAAGTAGTTTCCAACTGAGTTCTGACAATATCTCCTCCAGCAGAATGGTCCTTTGCTGTGAGCGGAAAGATTTCCTTCAATCCACAAACCTTTGTGAATGGTTGCTTTCAGCATAAAAATATTTTTGACTACCTTTCCTGTATTATCTGTTGTTTTTTAGCATTAGATCCTGGAGGTGAGGTCATCTTCTGCCACATCTCAGAGGGTTGCTCTCCTACAGCTGGGACTCATTTCATTGAAGGTGGATGAAGCATACATGGAGCAGAGCAGAATGTAAAGGTTTGTGCTCTGCCTCCTCCGTGATGTAGATAAATGTAGGCTTTTGTGTCTTTAGTGTTGTTGAGCCAGAACATTTCTCAACTGCCAAAATCACACAGAAAATCAAAATTCACAGCTGGCATAGTGCTATGTATGATATACAAACTAACATTTTCACAGCATGCCATCAATTTTAAAGTCTATCTTTCTCAGTAAATCTCACACAGGGCAGGCTTTCTTGAATGAGAAATCACCAGGAATGTGACTTTATTTATGGGATTGGTCACACAATATGTGTGCTATGGAAATAAAAATATTATTCATATTAGTGCATGCAGCACCATTTTTGATAATGTACGTAATTTTAAATTCCCAGAGTAGGGTCCAGAAACATACATCCTCCATCACTTTTTCAAATCTGAAACTTTATAAGCTCCATATATATTTACTAAATGTAAGGTTCACCTTAGCTTTAAAAAGAAGGAAGTGTGTGTACAGGTGAACTTGTTTTTAAAAGAAATACATGATATTTTATTCTGGCAGTTTGCATACCTGCCTTGTCTGAATAATTCTTCACAAAAAAGATTGCATGGCAAGTTTGTAAGTAGAATATTTATTCAAGAATAAGTATTTTTTAGTCCCTTAGGCAACTTTTTAGTGGAACTAAATCTCGCTTTTAAAACCTTGGGTTGTAGAAAATCCAGGAAATGTTACAATGGAAAGGGAATTTCTTTTTTTATGTGCTAGCATTCTACTTGAAGGGGAGACAAACTCTATCTACATTTATTGAGGCTGGCCTAAGAAATGGGAAATCTTACTGTGTGCAGTTTAGCACAGGACATACTTTTCCAGAAGGAGATTCCATTCAGAAGATGGAATATCTACGAGGTACATGTACTCCAAATCCTGAAACTTGAAATTCCCCTGTGTTGCACAACTTGGAAAGGATGAAATTTATGGTGAGCTAACAAGTGGAGAAGTGCATGCATTTTAGCTATGCAGTGTGTAAACAATGAATTTTCATAAGTTAACATCAATATTCATCAGCTGGTTTAAGCCTACTGTATTTACATGCAATAAAATATATCCTTGTCTATATAGGGCTAAAATTAGCACTGCCTGTTTTCCCAGAAAATAGTCTGCAATATGTAATTTTTTTTAATTGATACTTTAATATACATGAGGATTGTTTATTTTGAAAGGAATGCAAAGTAGCATCTCTGGGTGCACTGTTGTGAGTCTGTGTGTCAGGGTGGGTTTTTCAGTGGCCTAGTGCAGCAGTTGGTTACCAAGCAGAGCTGTGCTGAGTTGCAGACGGTTCCTGTCTCTGTCTCTGCTTTTGCCATATGTTTGCTTTTCTCTCCAAGGGTATATCCATCAAAGGTGCTGACAAGCAGCACTAACAGTGTATATCAGAAAGACCTTGGTTATGGTTTTGGTATGAAACTTGGAGTAGCTGTGTCATGGGAGGTGTGGGAGATGCTTGAGGTTGCCTTTAGAGCTGAATGGATACATCCAGGGACGAAGTATATCACATCTGCACAAACTGTCTTTCAGAGCATTGAGATATTCTGTTCTGTCTTCTTTTTCTGTGCTGGTGAATGGGAGTCAATTCCAGGTCTTGTTTTTTCATTACTGAAATTTTTACATTGCTGAAAAACATATCAAGATACTCGAATAGCAAAGGGTGTAGTGATAGGAAACCCCATATCATTATTCCTCAGCACAGCAGGAAGTTAGCAAGGGGACATTCAGGTTAATGACTTGGGCAGACTTGATGGCATTGTGAAGTGCTGACAACTTCAAGTTGCATTTTCTAGCTAAAAACTGTAATGACCAAAATGAAATATTAATACTTCTTGAAATAATCTTTTTACATATTTTCGTTTAAAAATACAGTATTTTTTAAAGACAATAATTATAAAAACTTGTGTTTCTGTTGACTTTCATTCTTACAATTGAGAGCCCAATGTGATTTAAAAACAGGCTAGGATTTTATCATAGACCTGCCTGTTCAGCCATTAGAAAAAAAAAAAAATCTGACCTTTGAACACACTGCTACATATATTTTAGTTGGTTTTGGGTTTATGTGGTTTTATTTGTTTTCCAATTGATAAGGGGGGCGGTGGCTGTTTATTAATGGTATCAATGTTGTATATTTTAAGTTTTTGATTTATGCATTTTAAATATTATTTTGTAAAAGTTAGTTTTAAAAACTAGACTTTTAATTTCAGTTATTTTCTTCATAGTCATAGGTGCTTCATTTGCATGACTGTTGTGGTAAGAAACATAATTCTATTTTGATTGTCATTTTTGGAACTTGTATCTCTTGATGACCCTCTTCAAGAGAAAAAAACTGTTCAGGACATGAATGATGAAATATGTGCATTTTCTTGCATTATTTTTACCTGCTTTAGTATAATACATATTTACTTCTTTTTCCATTTTCCATTAACTTTGATTTTGAAATCTCATGCTTGTATCTCAGGCCTGTACATACAAAAACCCCATCTAACTGGCTGACCTGAGATTATTCTCTATGAAGATTTTTACCATGGGGTAAAACAAAAGGGGTAATTGCTCTCTCAGACTTGTGTTAGATCCCTGGCAGAGACTTGTGACTTTTGCTCTGCTCTGGGCAGACAATCTCTTTTTCACACAGGTGATATTTTTGCAAAAATTGTGATAATTTCTGATAGGCCAACAGGCAAACAGAAGGTGACTTTTCCACCCTGGTATCATCCATTTATCTAACAAAAGAAATGGGTGTAAGAAGCAGATTTGGATCCTGAAGCTGCTGGCTCTAGTGTTTTGTTCTGTGGTTGGTAGTATGTTGCTTCAATCTACTGCCTATCTCAAATTCAGAGTATGAGTTATGTCACACCTGACAGAGAAATACACATGAATTATTGTAGCAGAATTTGAAAATTTTGTTTTAATGTGATGAATATTACCAGATAATGATTTTTTTCAACTCTGACATCTATATGGTGAGAAGAGTACAATTTTCCTCTCACTGAATTCCATGACTACTTATAACATAAGTGATAAACCTTTAAAGTGATGCAAACAGATTTAGTAATACAGTCTCCACTTAACACTAATAGGACTTTTAAGGCTAATTTCCTGTGCATCAACTGGAAAATATGCCACTTAATATAATCTAAACATGTATTTATAGCTTAATTATTCTCTACCATTAGACAAAATGCACCATTACATAGTTCCATAACTTATTTTAATGATATCCTGTACTATGCCCTGGTTGGAGAAAACTCTTTCAGAATGTTTTGAATCACTGCAGTTACAATAAATCTGACCACCATGTGTGTACATAGTTTGGAAAGAAGCCTCAAAACCTCAAAGTGCAATGAAAACTTATCTGTCAAGCTGGAGAATTTTATTTTGAAAACTGTAATGGCAAACAAAATGAAAAAAGCTTCTGAAGAATATATTCTGAAGAATATAGTGAATTTGAGCCCTCTGGAATCATATAGGAATAAACACCTGCAATTTTACTGCTGTGAGTAGCAGAAGAGAGCAGACTTTGTATCTGAAATAACACAACATGCCTGCTGCTTAGAAAAATCTACCCAACTAAAAAAAATACACTGTCCCTACTTTTAACGATGTTCAGAGTGTCTGTCATGAGTGATCATTTCACAGTGTTTGAAATCTCAAAAGTATAAACCTTGACAGTTGTAGTAAAAAACAGGACAGTTAAAAATATAGTAATTTTTTTTATTCTATCTTTCCCAGGGTATGTTTGATCAACCAAAGTCAATTTGAAAGGCAATGGCAAACTTCCTTGAAATGGCCTTCAAAATTAAAAACAAGTAAAATGTTAACCTGCTGGGCATATGTAAGTCCTGTAAATGGCTTAGTGGAAAGCAGCATGCAAGAATTCCCAGTTATTGTACAGTGGTTATACTTGCTATAATATTGACTTCAAGAATTTGGTCACGCCAGAGGAAAAAAAAATCTGGATATTTCTGCAAGACTTGGGGAGAAAAATGACCTTCCAGCTGGCACATGGCATGACTATTGGTGTTAAGAGTTCCAGGTAAACTTGGTATCTCTCTAGTGCACAGATTAGAAGAACATGTACATTAAAATAAAATAAGCACTGACTAGAAGAACATGTAGATTGAAATAAACAGGGAAAGGGCAATTAAAAACACACATGATAAGACTGGCAGATCCACTACCATTCAGTGAATAAAATTCACAGAGTTGATTAAATTACTTTTTTTCTGTGCTTAAACATATTGTGAACATATCTGCTTATGTTAGCAAGAAAGGAGATTAACAAGATGAGTAACTGTTCTTGGTATTTCTAATAAGAATAATATTGCAGCAATAACTTCAATGGTAAGTTGACCCTGCTTAAAATACTTGCTGAAAAAAGTATCGAGCATTTTTAGTGTCAGGTTCCTGTGCTTAAGAGCCCAGTGGTCATCTAGTGTAAGTTTTTATGCCTTCATTTATGCTTGCCAAGAATCTGGCCTTTAAGTGTAATGCTTTGATTTCAAATTTGATCAAATACCTTTTAAATTTGAGATTAGTTACTTTTGCAAAGCAATTCAGACTTATCTGAAACTAGATTATTAACTGAAAAGACTTCAGTGGTCTGATAGGAGAGCGTGACATCATGTAAATGGTCACACAATTTTAAATGCAGAAGTATACATTTTTTTTCTAAAAGGAATAGCTCTGCACTTCAAGGCTACGAGGAAGTTAATTAGCCAATTTTCTAGTGAATAAATCTGAATAGAGCTTTCCCTGTCATAAATCAGAAGGGGTTATGGAACAGCTTTGTGGTTTAGCACAGAAGTGGCAGAAGTTAACATGGGGAAGATCAATGTGCCGTACACATCCTTCCTCTCTGTTATTAGAGGATGTGAATTAATGGCATTTACTATGATCAGTAGCTGTGGGTTAATGTTAAGCTTTACATAATCAGCTTCATGGATTTTTTACCAAGACCTGCAAAGTGAGAAGTTTGTTTGTGTGGGCACAATTTTGCTCTGAGAACAGGTTATCACAGTGGTTCACACCACCCAAAGACCTCCTTTCCTCTGTAGGCTCTCTCTGGTGAACTTGCATAAGCTGACACATTTTCTTCTTAATCACAGGCATTTTCAAATGCATTTTTAAGGTTCCCTCTTTAATGCATTGGGAAAACTTGCATAAAAGAAAACTTTTTATTAATATTCTCTGTCCTTAAGGACTCTCCTACCCCTTATAAATCAGCTCCACGTAGAAAAAGGAGATTCTACGTGAGAATGGCCTGTAACTAAATGTTGTTCCAGTATGGCTCAGACTGCTCAGTCCTATATGTCTTATAACAACCTTCATCAGTGCAAACCATATTGTTTTAATATTTCTTTATTCATCATCACTTCTAAGCTCTAACAGAAAATGTCAGTGGAACCAGATCTTATTTATTTTGGTTCAGTTGACCTGTTTCAACCCCAATCCTGCATTTCAGTTTTCTGCCTTATTACTTTAGCAGTGGCAGATTTACACATATCATCACATCTCAAAACTAATTTTGTAATGCAGAAATACAACCATGAGAGTTCTCAAAACCTGGGTTTTGGTTTCCATAAGAAACCAACACATAGAATATTAACAGAATGGACTAAACATTGCCATCAAGAAGTGAATATCTCCTCCCTGAAGATTTGCAGGTGCAAATTCAGATTTTAATTCAGTGGCTCTAAAATATTTCCTTCTACTGTTCCTTAAGACCGGTGAACATTTAGGATGCTAAAGAAAAAAACTTTTAACAGCTTTTGAGTCCGATGACTGGATATATTCAAAGAGACATATCCTAGTTAAGAAAGACATTTTGAATTACAATCTCTTGCTTCTTTTTTTATTCTAAATCTAATTGTATCTGAGGGACACTGTGATTTGTGCAGCTTGATGTATCTGCCTCAAGCTTAATGAAAACACATCTGATGATATAATGAGGAAACAATATGCCATAAAAATAGACCTAAAGGATTTCCACAAGAATGCAGGTAGAAGGATTAAGAAGTCCTCCAACTGAAGGCAATTTTAAAATTTTACCTTGTTGCTTAAAATTTAGCTCACATTAGTTTTCTCTGAAGTGGGAAAAAAAGTCTGTTACAACTATGAGTAATTGGAGTCCCATCTGCTTGAGGGACATAAACTTACAATATAGCACAGATAGTTAATATGGATTAAAACACTGTCAATGTTTTATGCCAAAAAAAGTGGATGAGACTGGTTTTTTTTCCTGGCAGAACACTGGCTCTTGGTAATTTATCCTAATTTTCTATTTATACAAGAGCTGTGAGCTTAAGCATACAAGATTAATGAAGGTTGATTTGACTGCCCTCTTTGCTTCCTGTGCCTTCTATAGCATTATAAAGGTGGTAGATTGCTAATCAAGAGTCCTTGACACTTCGTCCAAACTCAGGGGTGAATTTCTCAGAAATTATAATTACCTGTAATTCTAGTCATGATCTCTTTGACTATGAGTCACAGCTAAACTATTTGTCTTTTCCACACATCTTCCTTACAAAATGAGGCCATGCTTATAAATAGAATTTCATTATTCAGAGTACTCCTTCCTTCTTTCATAGTTTAATCTCTGACACTACATCAGTAGGTGTCATGAAACTATAGATGGCAATAGTTCACAATTACACTTGTCTTATGTAACAAAAAGGACACTAGCCTGTTTTCTTCATCTTTTAAGGATATTTTCATGTGCTACACCAAAGGATTACATTGCAGTACACTGTGTACTGTATACAGTGCACTGCACATGCACTGCACTTGCAGCTCAAGCTTATAGATCTTGATCATATCCACTGAACATATGTTCACCTGAGCTTTACAAGGGTTTTATGATACTAGAAGATCATGTCTCTTAAATGCCCACTATTCTGAATGAGCACAATGCTGCTGTTTTATAAACTCCAGTATTTAAGCAACCCACTAACTGGATAAGCAATTACAACCTCTGTCATTATCTATGACACCTGCCAAAAGTTCAGTAAAAGATCAGGACTGGAAGAAGACATTCAGAATCTAAGGACAAATAGGCAGAGGTTACAGGATACAGGTAATGGTAAAAGGAGATTAATACGCAGTGAGAAGATTTGTCTCCATAAATATAGACATTCAAATTGACATAGATGGGGTGGGATACAAAAAGAAAATTACCTTTCCGTTTCTTTATTTCAAAGGTCAATATGCTTATGGTGGCTGCACTGGTATTTCATGTTTTTGTTCACAAAAGACATTTGCTATTACCTTCATTTCTCCTTGCCTTCCTGTCTTTTCCTTTCTAGCTTGCCAGCTGCCCTGGTACCTATGGCACTGATTACTCAGGTGCTATAAAAAGAGCTACTATTTCTATTTAGAATTTAGAAACCATTTTAACAGAAGGAATTAAAAAATAAAATGGATGAGTCAGTAACAATTACATAGTGTTTATTGCATTAAACTCTTAAAGCCAGGATGAAATAATTTAACACTGTATCTACCTGATCTCCTTTGCTAATCTTTAATGACTTCAGATTGGTTACTTTAAAGCTGTGATCTCTATTTGCACAGATTATTGTGACCCATTTCACAACAGAAGAAACTTTCTTCTCCTCATTTATGCAGCATATCCTACTAAATACACTTGATTCATGTTTGCTGCTATTATAAAACATACAATAATGATAATAAATGGGGCCAGACAACTGCTCCAAAGAATTTTTTAAGATGCAGTGATCGTAAAGGTTAGATCAGGGATGATTGTAAGGACACTGAATTAGCCAGTTCATTGTGGTCCCTTTTTTCTCCAGTTTTCTTTGTCCCTAACAGTTTTTCCCCTCTTTCCAAGGCATTTCCATTTCACTCCAGCAGACTTAGGTCTTCTGCCCTTTAGTCTGTGCTCTGGGTTAGAAGGCATCCAGCAGCAGCCTGACTTCCTTCTCCTTGCACAACACAGGTAGCAGTAGTTTATTTTTTTGTCTAACAACTGAGGGCTATAGGTAATTTCAAGGTTAAACCTTCAGATTAGAATACATATAGCTGAATGAATTAATATAAATTGATTTTCAAAAGCCAAATAAATATATGTCCATGCCTTCCTTTATGTGAGCTCACCAAAAAAAAATTCCTGTAGACACATGTACACATTCTCAGGCATTCTATGTATTTAATTAAGATGATGAATATAAAATTAAATAAAACCTGTTCAGCCTATATATTCAACATCCTGCACTAGTGTAAGAATTAAGAAAAATATCCGATTTTTTAATTTAATATTACTTTTTTTTTTATATGCGTTGTTTTCTAGATGTCTTTCATGCCTGATCTCTTAACTTGAGTTCATACCTTCCTGCTATAATTCCTGCATCATTTCACTGGATAACCCATGGGTACTAATGTCTGTCGGGACTGTTTTTTCTGTATGTTTCAAAGGCCCAAAAACTGCAGTCTTTTTTCTCTTAATCTCAGATTTATCATGTAGAAATTAACTTCATTTTCTCAATCAATGCCCTTGGTATAAACATCTCACTTTTACAGTGTCTTCCACATTGCAAAATGTGTCATCAAAGTCTAAGACTGTATTAGGCAGGCTTGGTGAAAAAGTTATCAACAGCTTCAATATATTTCTTTTCCTTCCTTTATTGACTGGTTAATGTTTGTGTTGAATTTGATAAGCCTCACAACTTGTGCTGAAGTACCACAAAAGCACAAGTAACGTTTTTGGACCACCTCAGAACACCATCTTCTGTTTTGGTGGTTGGGAGGTGTGGAGAGAAGGCAGAGTTGTTTATTTATTTATTGTATTTTTAGTTTAAATAATGTTTTATGTGAAAAATGAAGATTTTAGTGTTATGTTTTAATGGAAGATATAGTCAAATCTTCCCTTAATATGAGGCATAACTTAGCATTTTCCTTGTAAGCAAGTAACATTTACAAAGATAAACACTTGATTTTTTTCCAAATTATACCCTTCTTTTGCTTTTCACTATTACTCTATGTGGCAGATTCCATTACACATCTCATCCTATTACTGCTCCATACTCTTCATGCTGTTTAATCTTTATTTTTTACTCTGCTTTTCATAATTCTTCCTGCTCTTATGATTTAATTCACTGTTCCATTCTTCATTGGCTTTCATATATTTCTATTTTTTCTATTTTTTAACTTATTTAACACCTCTTTCCTTGTCTTCATCTCATTTTCTATCTTGCCATTGTCACTCAAACACAATTTTCTATCAGTCATGCATTATGTATTAAGAATGCATTTCTGATTTCTTCAGCTATTTTGTAAAATTCTATGACATTTTTGGAAGAGGGGGGAGCAGTTCTCCAACAAGATTTGATATTTCAGGGACAAGTGCTGGTATTTCAATGTTAGTTTAACTTAGGAGAATCAGTGGATTGATTTTATCCAATCCTTTGTGTGTGTGGGTCCAAGTTAGTGTTACTGCTACCAATTTATTTTCAGATTCGGGAACAGAGTGAAAATGTCAGCGAAAGACATTCTTCCACAATCACTAACAGTAGGTGCTTGATAAAGTATATTGATGTCATCACTATGTATTTTCATACAACAATCTACAGAAAAGACTGAAGGCTACAAGGAAAGAGCAGGAAAGGTGGGATTCTTTCATTTCTAGAAGCCCTTCAAAAGTAGGCATAATTACATAAACATCACAGGGCTTTTGGGGTGCTGATCCATACCTTAGCTACAAAAAGAAAGCAAAATAAATATTACTCTTCCCCCCAAAACCTCAAAAAATGCCATTCTATTTCTGCCTGAGTTTAGAAAGTTATTTCCTATCCGCAGATTTGTTGATCATTTTGTCACTGAATGTTAGTGACTGCAGAACTCTTTTGTGATAATTCACCTTTCAAAATTCATGAAGACAGAACCAAGGGTGAATAGGGGTATAAGCCAATTTCTCATTTATTCAGTTAAGTAAAAATATGCTTTGAAAAATTTACTGTATAATGCTCACCTTTGTTTATCTTACTCAATTACTTCTCAGTCACCACTGAAAAACACCACCATCGTTTTAATTTTCTGTGTCAGAATCTGGTCTTATAATTGTTCAAGGAGACAAAGGCAATTTTTTAACTTATTCTTGAATTTTGAATTTGAATTGCAATGAGATAACTTACTTTTTTCCTTGCACTGTAAAAGAACTTTTTTAAGTTAAGAAAATAATAACTTGTTTATAACTTTTTTAGTGTAAGACACCTCTGAACATGTGGCAAGTGACACCAAAAGTCCTTGAGGAATATATATTAAATTGGATTTGTTGTACTAGAATAGCTTTGTTCTTGTTTAGCTTTGTACAATCTGCAGCTACTGTTTTCCTTTACAATGAGCTTTGGATTTCTCCAAAGGTCAAGAATAATCTTGCTTTTAAATGGAAGAAAAGAGAATGACATTCCATTGTCTGTAACTTAAAAATTCACTTCCTTACTTTTACTTTTTGTAAAGTGTTGGCATGCTATTCATATGAGCACTTAGAATCTGTAATCATCTGTAAGGTTTATCGCCCTTGACTTGTTTTCAGCAGAGGTGTATTTTTATTTTCTTTTTTCCATATACAATGACAGTTAAGTTGTATCAGGATGAAGGTACAGCAGGAAAACTTTAAATTTTTAGGCAAGTTTTTCATTCAGTAACAAACACAATTTCTGATGAATAGGGGAATGAGCTGACACTGACCTGGTGTCTAAATCTTCCAGTCATAGAGTATTACAGGCAATGTATTAAAAAATAACAAAGTCCATCATATATGTGCAGTAGTTAATTTGTATTGGAATTAATAACTTGCCATTTAAAAATGAAATTTTTTTAAAAAATAGTCATGGAGGAATAAACATTTTGAGATTGGCTTTACTTTAATGATTTGGCTGATCATGACTGTGGGGAGCTCAGATTCATGGTTGCCTGAACAGAAGGGGTGGGGTTTTTACCATATCTTTGAGGTGAACACTGAAAGAATAAAGATGCAATAGTTTTAAAGATGCGATTTTTGTGTGTTTTAACAAAGAAAATTGAGATTAGACATGAGAAAAAAGACTTCACAACAAGAGTGGTTAGACACTGGGGTAACTTACTCAAAGAGGCTGTGCAATCTGCACACTACAGCTTTTTCACTGCCTCATGTCCTGGACAACCTTTGCAGTCAGTTCTACTAAGCAGAAGCTTGGACTAGATGACCTTGAGGGTTCTCCACCAGCCTAAACTATTACATGAATCTTGCACTAACATTCAGAGGCCATAAACAGACTATGTGAAATCCAAATTCAAATTAATGTTCCTTCCAAGTTAAAGGAGAGATCCCATATTCCATTGAATGCCAAGTCCACAGTGTGCTTAAAGTCAATTTCTTAATTTCTTGACCCTACATTACTGAAGTTATTATTAATTAAATAAGTAGAGCAGAAATTTTGTGGGGAATATCTGTTAATTGGGTCCTTTCTGCACTTAATTCCTTTTCAGTCAGTTGTTTGCTGCAGAGTCCTTGAGATACTTCATTTTCTTGCACTAACTGTCAAGTCAGAGCACCTAAGATGATGCAAGAAATGCCACCCTGAGTCCAACCCCTGTTGGCAACTGGTAGCCCCACGAAATTCCTTGGAAGCATCTAGTAGTCCATGTTTGGTACTCCAGGTTCTCATTTCTCAGAAATTCTCTCATTTTATCTCTTTATTTATGCTTGAAGCTCTGTGTTGGGAGATATAAAAAAAGTGAGGCACTCTATTACTTTTCCATCTGTGGTCCTGGTGAGTTTGTTCCACCATTCCTTGGGAAGAATGAGAACTGGTGTGCATTTGTACCATTAGAAACAATTATTTCATTCTGTGTGAGGTACCTGGCTGTGATTTTTAGGGCAGCATCATGCTTTTTATTTTCTAGCATTGAGATTGCTTGAAGAATCAGAGGTGGAATTCCAGGTTGCTTTTTGTTAACATGCAGGACTATTCTGTTTACTTTCAGTCTGCAGTAATTGAGTACAAAATAGGTACTCAAGAGGTGAATGCATCTTTGCAGATGGTGTAAAGAGGCAGAATAGCTGTCTTTGGCTGGACTCCTGGGTGTCTGGAGCCAGCCCTGCTCTATTCTGGAAGTCAGTGCCCCACCTCATATACCTCATGTTTTGTCAAGTCTCATTAGCACAAGTACAGGTCAACCAAATTCTCTCTCCGTTTCAGGGCCAGAGCTGACTTGCAGCTACCCAGGTCCACTGGTGTGCACAGTCTGCCTGTCTGTCTGTCTGTCTGGGAGCAGCCACAGCACCAGTGTCCCCCAGCAGGGCAGGTGCATGGAGTTCCAAAGCACAGGCAGGAGGCTGCTCTCCCAAGGTAGGGTACTCCCAGAGCTGAGAGTAACCAAGGGTTGGTCTTTGCTGTAGAAGTAAACCATTCATTCCCAGTAGAATCTGCTGGGCACAGTCTAGAGGGTCACAGTGATCAGGCACATCTACCCATGCATCGCATCAGTGCCGCCCTTATTCCTACAGGTACTCCTATTATTTGGAGAACTGCAAGGATGTGTGAGAAAAGCCAGTCTAGTCCAAAGGTGCAGAAGTAGAAATTCAGATAATTTATCATTCTTCTGTCTTGTGAAACTGCCCTCTCCTCAAGCTGTTGGGGGTAGAGTCAGCAGCAGGTGGGGGGAGGAAACTGCCTGCTCTTCCCCAGGTTGATTTATGTCTGTTCACTGTAAACAAGGCAGCATATATAATAGATATGAGCTTTAACTAGACTGTTGCAAAATATGCAATTACAGCTACTAAGATCCCTTTTATGTCTGAACACAAAAATGATTTCAGGATTGTTGATGAAACTTTGTAAGGGAGTTAGCTGGTTTCCAAAATCTGCCTTTATGTGTTTATTTCTTTCATAATCAAGAATGCCTTCAAGTATATTCTATAATTTTTTCTTACTACAAAGACCTGGACAATACACTTGGTGATTTTGTTTCTCTTTTAGGCTTTTAAAAATAATTAGTAATTTCTGAGAAGCAATAAAACAACAAAATTTTCTCTGTGATATGTATGATGTAGGCTTTTTTTTTTCAGTGTGTGGGCCCAGTGAGTGACATGGTAGAGATATCATTGAAATTATAAGAACAATTTACTCTTTCTCCATGCAACCATGTAGTTGACTTGCTTTTGATAAGCAAAACAAAAACATTTCCTGTGTCTGTGATCTGTTAGCAAACTGTGTCTTTGTTGTGTGGAATTCAAATGGCTTTATATGCCTATTAGTCTTTGAACTCATGCTTCACCTTCAATTGTTTCTTAGATTCTGTAGCCAAAAGAAATGTTTTGCACATAAGGAAGGTGATGAAAAAATATTTGCTGTAAGCCAAGAAGAAAATTGACTCGTTCTACATGAAACAACTAGGTAAATGAGCATTTCCTCTTAACTCTTATTTCTTACTTGTTTTTTTCCTTTTTTCTTCTCTTCAGTGCTCAAGCTGACCTCATGCGACCACCCATGTCATCATGCATAATATTTTTCAATACTTTCATGGGCTCAAGATGACTAATTTGCAGTGAACATGACTAGCTTGGGCCTTCGGGTGTATCTTGATAAATTCTGCATGATGGAGAAGAGATTAACCTTTTTCTGTATGTGATGTGGCCTGGAAACAGAGTAATAATACCTTTGTTACACCACACCTGCCCTAAGAAGCCCAGACGATCTGGACTGGCTCTGCACAGAGCCAGCTCTGAGTCTTCCTATCCAGGGCATGATTAATCCACCTGGATTTGATTATAAATGGTTAATCCCCTTGGATAAACCACAGATGATGTGGACTGACTAAGCCCCTGCTGCATAAGAAATATCATTATTCATTGACTCTAATAGCAGCTCATGTGATCTAAAATAGAATAGTCTGTTTTGCCAGGAAAATAAAGAATTAAAAAAAATAAAATGGAATTGGGTTTTTATCTCAACCATAGATTACATCTAGAAGGATTTTTAAAAGTGGATTTTAAAAGATTAATTTAAAATAATCCCTACAGTTTGATGGGATTTAAAATTGTATTAATTTATTTCAAAAATGTATTTGAAGTCCTTTTAAAAAGTAATTTTCTTTCTTTTTCTGTTGCGTAAAAAACTTACCCTCAAATTTGTGTCATACCATTGGCCAAATGTTAGTTGATAGTTGTTTAATTTTCACTTTAGTTAATACTGATTCATAATGCTGTGCCATTAACTTCAGTCCTGTATCTAAACACACATGAATTATGAGAAAAACCTGAAAATATCAGATTTTGACCTGACCCTTAGTGTTTTCTGTTTGATGGAATTAGAAACCCTCCAAATACTGCTTTTATATCACTTTTTAAACAGACAGAACTCAACAAGAAATACTTTTAAATAGGTAAAACACTTGGGAAAACCACATTTCTATTGTTTTAGTATTTCTTTTGTTACTCAAGGAAAGGTAGTGAAAATGTTTTTATGGTGTTCTTTGATGATTACCATCCTTGTGAGGTTAGAAATGTTCATAAAACACATTTAAATGATGCTGGAAGTTGGAATAAAATGTAGGAAAGTATGTGCCCTGGGTCTTCTAAATCCAGATTTCTTGAAGCATTTCTTCCAAATGTGTTAAATGAGTGTTGCTTGCACTCATGAATATGTTCTTTATGATTCCTGTTAAGACTACAGATTTCATTTTTTCCCTCTGATTTCATAATGAAATGAGAGCTATGGATCATTGAATAGACCTAAAGCCTGTAAATAGCCTGGATTTAGGTCTGGGATAGCTAACAGTGTGGGGAGAGGTGACTGATGTGTGTATGGCACAAAGGTATTTGCATTACAATAATTCTGTGTTCCCTGTATGATAGAGAGGCAACCTAACTTCCAAGACAATTTCCTTCCTTCCATCCTTCCTTCCGTCCGTCCTTCCTTCCATCCTTCCTTCTGTCCTCCCTTCCATCCTTCCTTCCCTCTTTTTCTTTTTGGAAAAAGGAAAATACTTTTCTGTGAAGGGTCAGAAATATAATTGGGAAGCAAGCCATTAGACAGGAAATTACATCTAATATTTTCTGGATGAACTCATCCATAGTGAGAAGAATAAGAAAACAGCCCTTCGTACAGATTTTTGTTCAGAAAATAAAGAAGCATGTGGATAATTATTTATGAAAACACGCTTGGATGATCCAGAGTATCAAACTTGGCAGAATAATGAGATATCATGTTTTATTCTCCGTACATTTTTTCCTGCTGAGAAGAGTAACAATACCATTCAGAGGTAAGTTCTTAATCAGTGCAGGAAAGGTGATGAAGTCCTAGGCTGCCAGGCTATTATTTTTTACTGAAGAGCAAGAGAATTGCTCTGTCTTGATGTTTACAATAACTTAAAGGCCAACTAGATTGTTCAGTAATTTAGATTCCACTCACATAGGCAGAAAACAGTCTGTCTAATCTGAAGGTATTTCAGATATGCTCTCTAATCTCATGTATTGTTATAGGAATATGTAATTTTCTAATGTCACCTCTATCAGCAGATGCCTCCATTTCATTAATATGGTTTTCTACTCACAGCTGTTATACTCCTGTACAGTCCCATTGTTTTTAGCAAGATATTTCAATATTTATGTAAAGATCCTAATAAAATGGGAATAGTCCCTAAGGGTCTTTCCCTGTTGTAAAATTACACCAGAAGCAATGGAAACCCCAAAATTATTTACCGCAGAGCAACCCCTCATTCCCTATCCATCACACAACCACTTCCTTAGTTTCCAGTCATGGAAAGAGGATCATGGAGGGAGAAAACTACACCCAGCTATGCTCACAGCCCATCCATGCCCTGTTGATTCTGTGTGATGGTGGGAGCCCTCTCCCTGGGCACCAGATTGCACTCCTGTGCTGCAGGGAAGAGTGAGGAGATGCAGCTCTCCTGGCTCTGGGGTATGGGTGAGTATCTTGCAGTATAAGACTTTTATGGCTGGAAAGTTTAATATGGTTTTCAGCTATGATACTTAACTTTAAACACTTGGTACTATTTATCATGAACTCTCTCATTATTAGCATCTTGCTGCCACCTGCTAAAGATCCTAAGTCACTGCTGATTCTTTGGTTCTCTGTGCTTTCTTATGGCTTCCTTTCATTTTTTTCCACACTTCTCAATTTGCCTTAGAATATTTAATTACTCTTAATTTTAATATTTTTCTTCTTTTCAATTAATGATGAATGCTTATTGTATTTCTAACAGCTGTTCATTACTTTGTACTGAACCAGAAGATCTTGGGCTGCACTTATCCCTTTGTGGTGGGGGAACTATGATTTATTAGATCAGGCCTCCAAATATCCAAAAGCAAGTAGCTTATGTTGAGCTCCACATACATTTTTCTATTTACATTTTCCCATTGTTGTTGCTCCCAACCTTTTCTTAGTCTTTAGGAAGCAAATGTTTTTATATAAATATATGAAAGTGTTGACTGTTTCTCTGGATTACAATCAATAGCTATGATACTTAACTCTGACAAATATTTACTCTTGGATTAGAAGGGGAGTGGTATAGAAATATCCTATGCTGTTGGACATTATCTATACCTCATAGGAGCTCTAACAGTGTTTTACTTTGGCTTCTGTGAGATGCCTACTAATGTCTCATGAGTCTCCTCACATTTGAAACTTTCCACAGGTTTTGTGTGCCTTTGAGTTAGATGTTTCTCTCCAGTGTGAGTCTGTTAATTCAAAGAGCCCTGGCCATGCCAGTTGTCCTCCTGCTGATTACTGGTTAACACTCTGGTCAGGTATGTTAGAGATTGCAATTAAGCAGTTTAGACTTCTCAGAACCTGCAGATAACTGATATCCTTCTCTCTCCTCCCTTTCCCGTGAACCACGTGGGTGTCCACCCCTTTTGCCCACTCTCCATCTGGTGATTTTAGCCATCACAGTGATTTTATCTAGGCCTGTGGACTTTATGGGGCATCATTGTACCAAGGGGAATTTTTAGCACTGCTCAAGGTAGTGACTCATCACAAAGTCGTATAACCACCTTGCTTTCTGAAATTACTTCATTCTTTGAAAAGGGTTGAGTTAATGCTTCTCTATGGTGCTAGACTACAGGGCACTCTTCTATGCTCTGTGTGCAACAAATGTCTGCTAGAGGCATTATGATTTTAGTTAACCTAATGGCACTTATGGACTACATCCTCTGTTTGTCACTCCCATTTATTCAGAGGAGAGCTCATCAGAGTGGGGAGGAGTGTTTAATAGGTAAGGACACTTTGGGCTTACACCCTCCCTTCAGAAATAACATTTAACTCAGGCACTGGCATGGCATAATGTAATGTAGTCTTTGTGTAAACAGCTCTGTGTCAGACCTCGCAGCCTCTGCTGCACTGTATTTAGAGATTTTCAGAATAAGTGCCCATATTTGAACTTCAGAAGTCCTCTGGGAACACAGGTAATTTGAAGCCCAGAACTAGTAGTTTATAAACAATGTTATTTCCATTTCAATTAAAACAATTAGAGCAAAATAAAATTGAAGTTATGAAATAAAGAAGTAGCTACCCAAAGGACATGCATGCAGTAAAAAATTGATTGCTTAGAAGAGACTGAATCTTTTCTATCTAATCCTCCTAAAATTTTGAGTGATTTGGCACAGCTTTTCTGAAAGATTAGTATTTTTCATGTGTGCTCCTGAAGCCTACTAAGTTTCAGTGTGGGTCAGCAGAGGTTATAGGGATACCCATAGTATAAAATGTTAATATTAGTACAATATATGCCAAACCAATATATACAAATGTTTTTTCCAATTGTTTTGTGGGTTTAGGAGATTTTTTGCAACCTATTCTCAACTTTCTCTCAATTCCTGTATTATAAGCAATTTAGTTATCTATTTTCTTATGAAAACACTAACTGAATTTTCAAACCTTTTTATTTGAATTTAAATATTATTATGACTGCTTAATGACAGAGGAGTTTCATTAATCAATGTTAAAAAATTATGATGCTGTGCACTGAATTTCTTGTGTCTTTAGTTTCAGATTAAATCAAATCTTTACACAAGAAAGCTATTTTGAAAGAAAACTAAATGTCCTTACAGCAGTGTTTAATTCTTTCCTGGCATATGAAACAAGAAATTTTAAGTATGATAGATACATTATATCATAATGAGGGTAGTTTCTTGAGAAATTTTGCACAAGCAGTTAATTTTATGTTTCCTTGGATGTATATACAAATCATATGGTAATATAAATAAGAGTTAATGTCAAAACAATTTACCTTAAAACTGCTTTTCACTTACAGACTGCAATTCTGAATGTACAGAAACTATGAGAAATAATACAAAAAAAGGGTCTGTTTGTGGGGAGAGTAAGTGTTTTGATACACACATTCAATGAGGAGCTATTCATTATCATCAGTAATTAAACAATTTCTTTTATTAGTGGGTATATATATATATATAAAACAGTGTTGTATAAATGACATTGAAGGGCAATTCTTCCCTAATACTAAAAAGTAAAAGTCCAGAGCCCTCTTTACAGTCAGTTTTAATAATGCCCTGATTGCAAAACAGACAATTGAAGCCAGTAACTCTCTTATTAAACTTACTTTGAGAGTTTCAAACTGCAGCAAATCATAAACCAATCTTCATTTGGTTTGAATTATTCAAAAGGAAATGAGACCTAGTAGAGTGTTTCTGTCTTCTGAATCTGGCATAGAAGCAATGAAAAAGCACTGTTTAACTCAAACTGGTATTGAAACTGATTTACGCTATCAAATAAAGTGTGCTTCACATTTCTTGTTGCATAGATATTAATGTATATCATGAACTCAGCTCAGTTTATATCTGCATGGATGAAGTCCAACTAAAAAGGCATTTCTATAAAGCTGTCAGGAAAACAAACCTGTTACCACATCAAAATACATGCAGCACTCTGAACACTTTAGTTTAATGAATTTATTTTGCTGTGCTTATCCCAGGCTGTGAGGCAGAGGACAGTGATTTATAACTTGCAGAGCCATAGGCCTGATAGGATGATGAAGGACCATTTCTTCTCATTATGCCAGAAGAGCTTCTTTTCATCTCTTCTCTTATTCTCTGTTCATTGTTTGCCCTTGGCATCATCAGTCACCAGGCAGTGCAGTTTACAAACATTGTTTTGGCTGGCAGAAAATAAATTGGTCAGCCAATGATGTGAAATCTATCAAATTCCTACAAAGCTGCATCTTGAAACCCCTATTCGAGCTGATCCATAGTTTAGGTAACATTTTACTTTTAAGGAATAGATTCTTCCCTCCTCACTCATTGCTCAGAGCAAGACACATTTCCTTTAATCTTTCAGCAGTCAAAGGCTGACCAACTCCCAAGAGCCTTAGAGATGAAATCATTTATCTCTGAATCTTTTTTGCTTTTGTTACAAAACCCACATAGACAACTCTATGGAGGCATAGTTGAGCAGTATTTGTCATTGTGGGTAACCAAATAGGAATAACAGCCAACGTGGTGAAAGCAGCTGAACTTCATTGTTGAAAGGAAAACATATAACCCAGAAAGGTGACAGGAACAGGTCTAAAACCAGAAACAAACAATGTGTTGTATTTATCCACTTGGCAATAGCCACCTGAAGTAATTTAAACTATAAAGCCCTGTTTGTTTGAGTGGTTTGGTATAATCCACAAGTAAATCAGTTGTGTGCAAATGACTGAAGCTGCTGAATGGGAAATTAGGTGCTTGTATATTTTATCTAAAAAATAAATAAATTTGGATTACAAATCTGAACAAAAGTAGACACACTGGTATGGCTTTCCTTAAATAATTGAGTTATCTGGAAGAGCTGTTGTGACCATAATGTGATTAGATTGGAGACATGAAGATTTGCACAATATGAAGGCTGAAAGGGACATGGTGTTTTTAGTGCCATACATATTTGAATTTTAGACTCTTGGGACAAAGTCTTGAAAAACATCCCGTAACTATCATTATTGCCAACTAGGGGATCACAGACTGAGCAAAAAAGTAATTTACTCTGCTAGTCCACTACATCGGTATTTTGATGTGTGTTTGAATGATTTGAAGTATGATGGGGCTTTTTTTTTAATGGTAGTCATTGTAAGTTGATGAACCTGAAGTTACTGCTAGGTCTGAGTTTGAAAGTAAGTATGAAAGGAAAACATTTTTTCAGTGTTCTGACCTTTTCTATGCTCCTGTTAACTGGATTTACTGTTTATAGCCCACATGGTGGTGATAACAATGATTAAAGTCTTCCACAATGAACCTAAGGACCTGGATGAGTATTTTTCAAGAGCTTTGCTCTGCACAAATTTCTCATAAGTGTCAGTAATTACTAGCTATCAATATCTGGAAATTGAAATGTGCATAAAAGAGCCAGAAGTAATAATTGAAATGTTCTGAGTAATATTTCTTAAGTTTGTAGCAGATTATATTTGTGTGTCCCATGCTCCTTTTCCTTACTGGAGGTATCCCAAAGACCAGGGCTGTAGGTGTCCCCCAGGCTGTGTTCACATGTATCACACTGTTCAGTCTCCACCTGTGGGACATGCACTGCTGTACAGAACTGAAGGTTTTAAGCTGATCTAAACCATTTCAATCTGCAGAAGGCTGAGCTGTGGGGTGCTGCAGGCTCGGCACAGGAGACTGCAGTGCTGTCAGTGCCAGAGCCCTGGAAAGACAGGTCAGGAGGGAGAGCTCTTTCATCCTTATGTGAGTCCCATGGTTTCTACCTGTCTGAAGTGGGTCAAAACCATAATAAACACCCTGATCCCAAATCTATCATTTATTTTGATCCCCAATATTGTGATCAAGTCACAGTAGCCAAGTGTCTAAGAACACGCAAGTCTCTCAAGGACCAGTAAAGTGTTTAGCTGTCCTACCAGTCTGGGCTCTTGAGAATTTTCAGACCTGCTGTTATTGATTCAGAAGGGATGGGATATAGCCATCCCCATCCCAACTCCATGAGTTTATTTGATATTCTGAAATGCATCAATATTTTTAGTTTGATTTTTTTGTGCAACAAATATTTGTAGAAGGAAATACTTGACTGAAACTCTGTCCCTCAGAATGACAAAATTCAGGATGAAAAATACATTTGCTGTAAAAAACGTGAGGGCTCTTTAGTTCTTTTAAAGTAGCAAAGTAGGGAAGTGTGTTTTACTCTTGGTAAGTTTGATTAAGTGCCATATCTCTCTTGTTCCCTTTTTCTAAGTCATAGGACTGTCACAGCTGTCACAGATCTGGCTATCCAACTGTCTAAAGTATTTGTTTTAACAAATGACTTTGTGCTTTGGCAGCCTCCTCAGGCAGTGAAGTTGTTAGATTTTTAAATTACTGTTTGGATACTTACGAGATTGGCTGCTGATGTCCATTCAATTTGCTTTTCATCTTTCTGTGAGCACAGTAATTTTTACTGGGTTGTTTTTATATTTTTCGAGGAATTTAGACAGTTACTTTTCAGATCCTCTCCAAGATCAGCAACTCTGCAGATGACTTTCTTTCTGGAAATGTTTGAAATCAGTGAATACTTATTGAAACTTCCAAAGTGTTTCAAATAATTCCATGTACAATTAAGTTTGTATGATTCCTTCTTTATTTTGAAATGTGTATTCCTTTTAAAACAAGGTTTTAAAAGGCTGTTTTTTCCCCTTGAGTACACATCTCTCTTTAACTCATTATTTTCATCTTCTATGCTTGCAAATGATACAGACAATTACTTCTATGAATTTCTAATATGTATAGCAGACAGATACTGATGCTTCTGTTGAAATGGTGGAGAATTTACTTCATTTTTTCTTAGATTAAGGAGCAATATTTTTCACACACAGCTGTAACTCTAAGGAAATAACTGATTGTTACAGGGCTTCACCTGTTTCCTTTTTTGATAGTAGGCAGAGGCAGTAGTCCTGCAGAAGACAACAGATGAGTTCAGCCATCAGATAGGTGCCCCTGCACAGTTTTTTGACTTTTTCACAGGAAATCTTGCTCTGGTCAGCATTCATTGACTCTTGGAAGAGCAGCTATGTGTTGATAGATTTCATTTGAATTGAAGGTAGAGTCAGAGCCAACATCTTGCTTCCTTTGGAAGGAGAATTTTTTGAAAGATACCTTTATCAAGTTGAGGAGCTTCTGTGCTAAGGGACCTCTTAAAAGTAATTAATCTTTCATTGGTATACATATTGAAGTCTTGACACAGCTATGACTTCATCCATATTTAGTTCTTGTAGAGGTATGAAGACCATTTTTATCTCTGTATGAGTAAAGATTGGGTGGGGGAAGAAAGATTAGCTTCAGGATCTGAGTTACTAGATGCTAATTCTCAGAAGCATACTAAGTCCTTTACAAATAAATAGCTGGAGGCTCACTTCTCCAAGGGTTTTATTCTGCTTAATATGAGAGATATTTAGATCTAAAGAGATTGTAGCTTCCATGATGTTGAATTGCCATATTTCAGTCATATCCTTCCCAATGAATGTAAAATTCCACCCTTTATTTAAAAATGTAAGTGTAATTTGGCAGCAGTGTACACACTGCCAAATTGGTTGTAGAGGTTGCATAGTCATGGAGTATTCATATCTGTAATTTTTCAGAGGACCACTTTAGTCTACTATGGGCATTGAAACAGCTGAAACTTCTTTGGATTCTCTATATGACAATATTTATTGCCTTACTGTTCAGCATCTCTTTTTCATGCAACATATCCCTGTGTCTGCAAGGAAAAATCTATGTTAAAACTTCAGCTATAACTTTCTGGCTAAAGTTACATAAAGTCTTGGATTTAGAGTTTCCTGAGTACATCTATATATAAACAGCATCAGCCTGTGAAACCTTTTATGTCTATTATATATTTTTATTTTACTAATCAGGATTAATATTAACATGATTAAAATCTTTAATCAATTTCTGAACACCACTAGAATCACTGTTTGAATTAAGGACTCTTTGCATGTGTTGAACCTTTCAACATGACATTGGAAAGAGTAGTTTCAAATCCTTACAGGCTTTAAAAAATTTTTCCCTTTCTATTCCTTTCTCATATGAAAGAGATACCTTTTGAAGATTCATGCTTTCCAGGAAATTAGTATTCTTCACATTTTCCTATCACTGTCTAAAAACCATGCAGCTCTTCCTCTTAGAAAGGTACTGTAGCCTATTTAATTTAGCTGATTAGTAAAAAAACACAACATGGAAGGGCCATCATTGTGCTTTTACAATGACTTCTTCTCCTTATAGCCTGTTATATTTCTGCCTATTTTAAGCTGTTCTGAAATGCCTTTTGTGTTTTTCATTTGCCCGCTTTCACCTATGTGCCTTTATTCTACTTCCAGTCTTCTATCACCAGTCTGGTCCCATGCCATATTTGTAGGTCATGATGAAGGACAGCAATGTATCTGAGTTCATAACCATAAGAAGTTTATCAAGTAACAGGTTAAAAAAAAAATTAAAACCATCTTGCGAAGAAGAAGTGAAAGTCCTGTAATGTTAGCCTGGCCTGCCCATCAGCAAACACTTCATCTGCTCTTGCCTCACTTGTCCCTATCCTGTTTGAGAGATAGAATTGTAAAACTAGTTGAGTTTCAATTTTTAAAACCAACATAGGTCAAAAAATTGAGAGACTGCAAATGAAAACCACCTGTAAGGTTCCTTCACAAAAACAATAGTCCTTCAGAATATATACTTAAAAAAAAAAAAAAAGGTGTTTTATCCATTTCTCATAATAAGATCTTCTATTTGCATTTCAGTCATTTTGTCTTACTGTGCTTTTTTGCAATGCTGTATTTTTATGGGCCTATGGATTTGTACGTGAGAGGATAAATATTTCAGTATAAAAAATATCAATGGAGTCTTCTTTGAATCTGCTTTAATCTCTTTCCTTAAAGGTTTGAACATGTTATTATTTACATTCTGGATTATGCTGGGAAAAGAGAATGCTTAAATTAATGACATTAACAATTCCTCTCATAAATCATATAGTAAAGAAAGTAAAATAAAAAATTGCAATAAAATCAGTTTCAAATATAACTGATACACCTCAGGACGTATCTTTTAATTATGTTTCCCTAGCAAGGAATTAAATATGGTAATGTCATAATTCCAGTAATATTTGCCTGGGTGCTTGACCATTTCTTTGGTTGTATTCCCTGAAATTGTTGTATCCCCGTGGCAGCCAGGGTCACACAGATGGAGAGCTGCTCTACCAGACCTGTGCTAACTGTTAACACAAAGTAGACTTTTCCTGTGGAAAAACTGACAATTGCTCTTGAGTGAATTTTCTATACCCTTCACTTTTAAATTGAACTGTCAGCAGGCACTATACTTAACAAGCCTTCTTTATATGCTATTCATTAGATGTCTGCTAATAAATGACTGACAAGGCAAATCTGAAAGATTTCATCAGTGATCTGTCAAAATGCAGCATGATTAACTCTCAAAACTTGGAAGTTACTGTCATGAGGGCTGTCAGTTTGAGTTCATTTGTTTGCTTCACTTGGTTTGGCTGGCAAAACCTATCTTTGTTTAAAATCATGCCTCTGGGACTATCTGCCTGGTTCATTTTATCTTCAGAATGGCTTTCTACCCAGTGCTGGAATCACGTACTTCTCACTGAAATGGTATTGGAGCAGATAGACATGACTGCTGGCAAAGCCACAAGTTTCCCACTTTATTATGGTACCCTCCCCTAGTCTGCACAATTGTATGATTTATCCTTTAGTGTGTACCACTCACACAGATCCATTTCAGAAGCCAGAGAAGGTTTAGATATGACACCAGATTGGCTTCTGTTTTCCAAGCTTATTGGCATCTTAAGATTTTATGCTGATTCAAGTAACTTTGAAGCAAACCTTTGCCCATTTTGTTTTGTGAAGGTGGTTTTTAGACTCCAAGATGTTCTGCTATATGAGGTAGAAACAGTGATAATTGTTGTGCCCCACAGAGGGATCTAAAACTCGTGCTGTGACATTCCCATAACCTTTTGCAAGGTGTCTTTAAATGAACTGCTCTGGTGAGAGCCAGGTGCAGAGTGCAAGCAGAAGCCACAGAGCAAACCAACAGTTGGGCAATTGGGCAGATTTTGGTTCTTGAAGGAGAGATCATTCCCTGATCTTCCTTTACTGTGGGTGTATCTCTCACAGACATGTACAGCCATATCCACCATAGGATCAGTGTATCAATACCCCATATCACCAAAGTATCTTGTACAAGAAATGCTGCACCTAACCAGCTCTGAGATGGAACAAGGAGGCCAAAATAGAATTAAACATTGATGCATTTCCCATTCTATCTTTGGCTGACAAAAATACCTCAGTAGGAGACTAAGTCCAAAGTATTAAGTGCTCAGCAGGAGCCCTTAAAATCCCTTTAAACCAGTTAAGACACAATAATCTTGTTTCTTTGTTGGACTTATTAGATTCTGTTCCATAGTGTGTACTGATTCTTCTGGTAGAGATTCTGCATGGGGAACAACAACAAAAAAAGATCCTGTACTAATTGTAGAAAAGATATTTTACTTTCATTTAATCCAGAAATGATTTGGCTTAGGTGAAAGTGTTATTTTAGACAAATTGTTTGCATGGAAATTTATTAAGAAATTTAAAATTATTCCTTCTTTTTCTAGACAGGCTGTAGAATTAGGAAGCAGGCAACTTACAGGTCAAAAAATATAACCTTGTCTTTCTCAGGATTTTGGTGTAAGTCAAATGCCATGCTTAATAAGTTAAATTGTTGTGTTATGCCAGAAATATGCAAAAGTTTAATTTATGTTTTCAAGTAATATAAATCTATATTTTATTTTTAGTTTTCCAAGTAAAGTAGTTAGGAACAGAGATTTTCAGGTTTTGCATCTTTCCACAAATATTCTGGCCTGCCTTTTCATCTGTGTTTTTTTTAAATATATAATTCAGTTTTCACACCTGAAATAAGATACTGTACAATCTTGTGAATAGAGGATAAAATACTAAATTTTTGAGTGGTTCATCATCCAGCCTTCAATCTTCTAAGACGTGAAAATATTTCATCATCTTTTCAAACACTCATTAATTCAGCAGGATTACTTGTGCTGAAATTAAGTATGTACATAGCTCTTTTCAGGGATTAGATTGACAACTCACACCTTTAAAATCCAAGCCTTTTTAAAGATGGGTACAATGTTTCCCTTTTTCCAGTCGCTTGGGACTTCACCTGACTGCCATGACTTTTCAAATATCATGGAGAGTGGCTTGGCAACATCAGCCATTTCCCTCAGGATTCTGGGCTAGATCTCATAGCTTCGTGTACATAGATTTATGTCCATTCAGATTCCTCAGGCCATTATGAACCTGAACTTTACTTACAGTGGGAAGCACTTTCCTCCCCAGTCTCCATACTGCTGTTCATCCTCTCAAGGGGTGTGGGAAGAGAGGTTGCCATTGAAGACTGAAGCAAAAAAGTTGTTGATTACCTCAGCCTTCTCCTAATCCACTGTTACTGGTTTGTTACTGTTATTTTACAGAGGGGTGCACCTTCTTTGAGCTTCCTTTTATAGTTAACATTGCTATAGAAGCTCTTGTTATTCTTTGAATCCCTTGCCACGTTCAGTTCCAGCTTCTCCTTGGTCTTCCACACCCCTGTACAACTAAACTTCATCTCTGTACTCTTCCATGGTACCTTTCCTTGCATCCACTGTGCATTTGCTTCTTTGCTTTGACCAGCAAGGTTCCCCACTCAGCCATGCTGGTCTCTCACCTGATTTTTTGCTCATGGGAATTGCCAGTTCGTACACTCTGTGGAAGACATCCTTAAAGATCCGCTGTTTCCAACCCCTTGTCCCTGAGAGAAGTCTCCCCATGGATTCTATTGACTATATCCTTGAAAAGCTGGAAACTTGCTTTCCTAAAGCACAGGAGCCTAACTTCACACCTTTCTGAGCCATATCCCTCAGGCCTGCAAACTCCACCCATGCGCCATCACCACAGCCCAGGCGGTCTCCAGTCTGGATGTCCCAGATTACCTGCCTTATGTTGGTCAGATCCAGTACTGAATTCCCTCTGGCAGAGCTCTCTGTTGGCTGGCTCAAGGAGTTATCTATCCTCCATGCATTCCAGGAGTGTCCTGAATTGCCCACTGCTCACTCTGCTTCTTCCCCAGCAGATGCTGCGGTGGTTGAAGTTCCCCAGCAGGACATGAGTAGCTTTGATTACTTTGTGTGAGACTTGGCCTTAGTTTGTGTTTCTTTTCTCAGCAATGCTGCGTGATAAGTCCTTCTAAATATAGTTGAAGAAGCTAAAAGACCACGTGTCATCAGTGAACAGAGAAATGTAAAATCATCTTTGCTTCCTCTAAGCAAATCTGGACGTTAAATCAGGCAGACCTCCAGCTGCTTTACATTTCTATCTTAAGAAATAGAAATGTGATACATGCTGAGAAACTCTGACTGCAGGAAGCTGTTAAAATAATGAGCAATTTATTTGAAGGGATAATAAGGGTTTAGATTTGACTGTCTGCAATGAGGAAAAATAAAAATAATACAATTAAAGTATATTAAATCACGTTTGTGTGAAATCAGTGCGGATGAAGTCAGAAATAGAGGGTTCTAAATATATTTTCTGGTTCAACTGTATTGATAAAATCAAAATTTTCAGGTAATATAAAAATGTTGTATATTAGGAAAACAAAATTATTCTACAGTATTTGTTCTGTTTGTGTCCACTTTATTGTGTCTATCTGATACCTGTTCCTTTCACCCCTGTTCACCTTGAAATAGTCATCATATTCAAATGATTCCATTAAAGCCTGTGAGTTTTACTAAGGTCAATAATGTCTGAAGGGCTCAACATTCAACTAATATGAGTTGGTTTTGAAAAAGGTCCACATTAGATTAAAATATAGCTTTTTGATTTAAAACAAAGTTGCTTTTTTTTCCCTAGGTACAATCAATTTATGCAAAACTTGAAATATAAATGCCTCTATTTTACAATGGATTTGAATCTTTTTATAGATGTCTTGTATATCAAAATCCCCACAGAGTATATTTTTGTATCTTTGTCTGTTGGGCTTATGCTAAAATTCTAGGGAGTAATTTTGTCATCTTATTATTCTCTGGATAACAGCAAATGAAAATGCTGGATCAAAGTATTCTACTTTTATCTAGCTAAAAGTCAGAATAACCTATAATATAAAAGCTAAAGCATTCTTTTTAGGTTTCATCAGGTCACAATGGTGGTAACTTCTTCAGTGTGTAATGTACTGTCATGTCACCTCAGATACATTGGGAAAGGATTTGGCATGGTGTCACCTGAGATCATTATGGTCAGGACTTACTCTCTCTAGCTCAGGGGAGAAAAAAATAATACAGTTCCAGGAAGACACTGGGGAGAAAAACCTCAGGTTTTGGTATTTCACATTTGGAAACACAAGAGCATTTCAAATCATGTTATGGTTTAATTAAGTCAGTATGTACCACAGTGGTGTAAGGTCCACCCTTCATTAAGAACTGTTACACATTTTAGAGAAAAAAGTTTGATTAAACCAGGAAAGATTTTGTTCAAACCACTAGAATATGTTGCCCAGAGGGAAGACATCATGTGTCTCTTTCTCAACATTCTTGTAAGGAATTAAAATTGGAATTTTATTCTTGTATCTCATAAGACATTATTTGTTCTTTCAGATAGTTCTAAATTGAGTATTACAGTATAAGACTGTTATGACAGTTTTGTTCTCATTTTCCCACCCTTTCCAAATTATATTTAACCTCACAACTTTTGGATGGGATTGGTGTCAAAATTACTTTAAAAAAATCCCCACTAGATAATTCTTCCTGTATTCTAGCCTGACACAGAAAGCAACAAAAATCTCACAAATTTACACAATTGTCATGCGTATTTGATATATTTTTGCTTGAATACTTTTAAACATGTATTGTTAAGAACATGAAGACTCATAGAATTAATCTCGTGAGTTAACATAATGTAATATAAAGTATAAATCGAGTATAAAGTTATTGTAATGCTTAATATACACAGAATGTCAAAATCCAGCCCCAAATCTCCAGTTTGGAAAGGCCTTTATGTTCTTTCCTTACAAAGAACCATTTACTTTGTATGAAAATCATGAATAAATCAGATCTTCCTCTTCACTCCTTTGTATCATGCTGCTGATGTAAACAGTCCTAAAATTCATATATGACCCATATTCCTGAAGTTATCTTGTATGTATACATCTCAATTAAATTTATATATCTCAGTGGTAATTTAAAATTTTGGCATTGGTTGCAGGTAATAAAAATCTACACCTTTTTTATTCTCCTTGGTACTCTGTGCAAGTCACCTTAAGTCCTACATGTTGGGTAATACAAATTCAAAAACAAAGCCTGGTTTTGTCTAGGCAGCTCATTTCAAGCAAATAGTAAATGACATAATTTGGCACAAGCAACCCCTTCTCTTGTTGTGGGCCATTCTTACCAAATCAAACTAAACTCGAAAATTATCTGTTCACAGGATGACAAAGAGCTGGAAGTTTCTCAGGTTAGTTTGACCTTGTTCTGGCTTCTGTTCAGCCTTCTGGTTTCTGGTGGAGAAATGGTAAGAGCCTCTTGGGAGAGGAAACAAGGCTTGGGGTTTTTAGATTTTTTTTTTTTTTAGCTTACCTATTTATGCAGCTACCAAAGAAATAACTTTTGGAATACCAGCTAATCCCAAAGTCTTGAGGATAAAGTGAAAAAAAGTAATTTTTTTGCTTCATGGGTGGTTTGTGGCAAAAACAGCAGGAACAAGAGCAAAGCAATAATTTGTTCAGTTCAATAGATCTGCTAGTCTGCTGATAGTGTCATCAAAAATATTTGCAGCTGAACAGGTAGAAGCAGAGATCTTCACATTCATTTTTTCCAACTTAGCAAAACTTATTCTCTAAGATCTGTATCATTGCAGCCCTAATTCATAAATATGTTTAATTTTTAAACATGCTTCTAAATTAATTTTTAATAAGATTGTACTACTTCATGAATGAAAAATGTTCTGTGCAGCAAAATCAAAGGCAGTCTGAGTGCCACACAGATCCATGGACAGACTAATAGATGAATGCAAGATGATTATTGTGCATGGATTTGTTCTGTACATAACTCACTTATCAATGGAGTTTAAATTACATAGTTTCTTTTCATATCATCTAATATTTGACATTCATCCACTATGTCTGCAATGCTGTGTAGCACAACCACTTCCAAAATATCAATTTATTAAAAAATTAATGAAATGTTCATTTTTAATCTTCTGATTTCAGGGACTGCATTTAATCATTACTGAGTCGTGAAACATACTGACCCTTGGCATGGCAGTTATATGTGTGGAATAAATAACATGGAACCAATCCATGCTCCAAAAAGGGGTGATTGAGATCTGTGGCAACAAAAACCTACACAGTTAATGGCTGCTTGTATGCAATTCTGGGCTTCCACAGTGTTAAAAGACTGATTTTTCCAGCTTACCTTTTCAGACACAAAAGATGCCAAGATAAATAGAAATATTAGAATCCTTCAGCATAAAATCTGAAGTAAAGACATGGTTGAAAGCCCAATCATTGCCAAGGCTAGTGCTATGGTGTGATGTGCTAATTGTTTTATTATTTTCCAGGAGATATCAGAACCTATTTGAGAACCTATATTTAACATATAGCTGTGGTTTTGTATTTATGCATTGATATATCTGCAATAAATGGTACCATGCTACTATTTCAGTATATGTACAGGGCATGAGATTCATATCATCAAACTAGATATGTAAAACAAAGTGGTTTTCCCTCCAGACACTTGAAAAACTGCTTCTAGACAAAGATCCTTAGCCATGTGGCTACTGAAAAGAAAAAAAAAAAAAAGAGGAAAAAAAAAAAGAAAAAAAAAAGGGGTAGGAGTTTTTATGTGTCCTCTCCTATGCTCATTCTGCTAGTAGCCAACTCCAGATCGTTGCTCTTCATATACTCTCTGAATCTGGATCTATCAGACACCTCTATGGGTTCTGTGAAGGCAAAGGAAGGTGAAGTTCAGCACATAAGCAATTACAACATTTTTAAAACTCTGATTTCATTACTGAATTTGTTCTTGAACTATTTCTGGACGGAGTGCTGCAAATTGAAACCAGGGAGAATTTAACTGTTGGCCTTTTTTTGTTTGTTTATTTATTTATTTTATTAGTTATTACAATGATACTTGACCAAAACATAAATTTAACACTCTTGTGTTAAAAGGAGACAGGTGGCTGTCTTTCACCAGTAATTACTGGCACTATTATTACTGCCCAGAGTTGCTTTCCTTTAATCTGTAGAATGGTGAGAAATCCTGGGTTCCTGGAAAGTTTTTCCTACCACAGATAAGACTTTTCTTACTGCTGGTTAATGCCTTAACTACCCAATCATCCTGCAAGCCAACAGTTTGATTGGTGAGTGCAGTCTGTATCCTTGACCAAAGGAGGATCAAGGCATAGATCTGTGGTGGTTTTGCTGGTCTCCAAGGTAGAGTGTGTCCACCAACTTAATGTGTGAAATTGCAGGGGAATACGTGTTTATACCAACAATGAACTCGCGTGTTTTAGAGAGGCAGAGCAATGTGAACATAAAAGTTTTGTAAATATAGAATAAGGCAAATCAGAAAGGGATAATGAATAATAATGAAGGGAAAGACAAGAAAATTCTAGTCTTGTTTCTAGCACCTGTTTGTAACTCGAAACAGTGATATATTCACCAAACATATATATTTAGACACACCTAAGAGTGCTAGATCTTAGGGAAATCAAGGACATAAGATTGGCAGCAGTGGTTACTGCCAAATGTTTTTGGGTGAGAAGAAACAATCATTTCAGATTCAAGCAGAAAAGATGGATTGGCTAAAAAGCTGTAGTTTCTGAAAAAAATAAAGGATAGATATGAACACTGTGAAGTGAGAGAATAAACATTTCATTTTTTACATTATTTGGATCTCATTCTAATCCGTCTAATATTCCCAGAGAATGTTTATTTCCAGGTTTTATAGAAACAGGAGAGATATTACTCAACTAATGGACCTTTTTGGAAATTCACAGAACACTTTAACTTCATGCACACACACACAAAAGCAAGAAAGTTATTTCTCCTTTTATAGACATGAAAGAATGCTCCCAGATATCATATTTTATAGGTCTTCATTCTTCTGTTTCAAAGAATAGAAAATTATTAAAAATAAAGCTTGACCACTGAGTTAGCAGTAGCATTTGATTTTAAAAAGCTGCTTTCTAGGCAATCTGATTTTGTTTGTTTTTCTTTTCTATTATGACTTTTACTAACGTTGTAGGATTAGTGACTGGGGTATATCTGGAGTATTTGTAGAACACTGTGACTTTGGTAAATTACTTTGTATTGTCTCACAGCAACTGATTTGAAAAAAAAAATCGAAATTGGTTTGCCCTATAACACTTAGCTCATGAGCTCCAAACTGGCTACCAGACAAAGCCTACTGATGAATGGATGTATACTGAATTGCAGAGGGAAGCCAAGTAGTTATTTTGGGGCAGTCTGTTTTTGTGCCAGGCCTGGATGTGATTCATTGTTTCTTCAGTTTTTTATAGTAGCGATAACCAAATCAGCATAATAACTCTGGTTCCTTTTTGATGAAAATTGTCTGAGTCATAAAGGCATCTTCACAGTTGGGCTGGGTTTGGCAGTCTCAATGGAATAGAGGAAGGAAAACAAAACTGCTTCCTCAGAGTGAGTCCCTTTGAGGTCAGACTATGGATGAGGCCTGCTGGCTGGGCAGCAGTGGGGGCTGCAGTTTTATTGCTGTTGACACAGCTTGTCTCAGACACGTCCAACTGGCTTGTTGTAGTTTTGTACCATGGATGTTTCTTTATAGCTGTTTCCCCTCTGTTTCATGAGGTTACTCTGGGAGGGAGAGGATTAAAACCTCTGAGTTTACCTATCTGTTTCCAAGTGTCTACCCTCTCTTGGTGTGAGAATGAGACCTAGCCAAGAGAACCAAGATAACAGCTCAATTAACCCTGAAGTAAATATGGGGGTTTATTCACTAGTGATGTGCTGAGCAAGTCTTCATTGTAACTGGTGTTTAGACCTTGCACACATGGGTCATCTGTGTTTATTCATCACCCTCTGTGAAATGAACCCTAACGCCTTTTTCTTAGATGCTGTTGTGAAGCAAACAAACAAAAGTGCTTGGCAGAAATATTTCAGTCTGACAAGTGTGCACCACTCCTTGACTGGGACTTGGCTGTACTTCCCTGAAGTGGAGCTTGGAGAGTCATATTTACAACTTATGTGATTAAAGGGTAGACCTTAATATTGAGAGTGTTGCAGACAATATTTCAGAGCTTTGTCACTCCCTGCTCTGAAGCTCTCATCTCTATCCTTAGTCTGGCTAACATAGATGCATGTTTCCAAATGCATCACTGAAATACCTATGAGTTAGAAATAATTACAGAGCCAGCTGTAGTTCACTAGTGGTAGTGGCTAAAGGCATCCTCTTCCCAAAAACAGGACCAAAAAAGAACTAGAATTTGGACAAAAATTGCAAGTCTGATCTGTGCTTAGAATAATCCTACCACTAAAAATGACGAATGAGATTTACAGGCTTAGACTGCTTTCTAAACCTTGCCAGCAAGAATGGCAACATCACATGCAGTAGAGCACTTTTGGATAAATACCACTGATCTAACTAAAACTAAACACTGACTGCTCATAAATGTGGGGGAACTATGAGACAATCTCAACACATATTGAACCAGGTGCAAAAAAAGTATCTATTTTATCACTTTCTTTGTCTCTTCTTCAATTTACTACAAGTTAAGAAATCTTGAAAAATATCTGTCAACATTTTGAAGCTAATCAAAGTTATTCCTGGCAATAAATTACAAATTTTACCATTTCAAATTAGAAGCAATCTGATCAGAAAGTAGATTTCTCCACTGAATTCTGAAGAAACTAGTAGAAGATGCCAAAAGTCTTTCAGCTCTGGTCCTGTCTTGTGCTTCCAGATCCCAAATAGTAAGCATCAAGTTTGAACAAGACATTAAATCAACAATCAGAGTCCAGCCTCAGGCACAGAACAAAGATTACTTTCGTTGTATCAAACTGTGACCTACTTGCAAGATCCTGGACACAGTAAGAATTTGCTCAAAATATTGCTGTCTGTGCTGTTTTTAATACAGTGAATTATGAAGTTTTTCTGACTTGCCTTTGTTATGGACCTTTGTTCTGTTATTTTTGTTCTACAGTTATATGGAATCTGAAGACAGACATTACAGTCATTAACCCATTCACTGAAAGCTGCATGCAGCTGTTTTCATTGGAGGAATGGAACAGCTATAAGCTGGAAAGAGGGCAGGTTTAGATTAGATTCACTGTTAGCAAGAAATAGAGTGCTGTGAGATTGCCTAGGGAAGTTATGGATGCCCCATCCCTGGAAGTGTTGAAGGCCAGGTTAGATGAGGCTCTGAACAACCTGATCTAGTGGAAGGTGTCCCTGCCCATGGTAGAGGAGCTGGAATTAGATGATCTTGTCCCTTCCAAAGTCCGTTCCTGCCCTGACCATTCTTTGATTCAAAGATCCTATGAATTCTTTTCTCTGATTTCTTCACTGTATATTTGGGCTAACTTTATTTAATTTTATTAATTGTGACAAAACTGTACTTAAAGTATTTATTAACTGCATTTTCAGAATATCTGAGAGAAATCACAAGTGCCTATGGTTCTTAGATTAATGAAAGACAGTAAATCATACATTTGAAATCCCTCCCTATTGCACCTTGGATGAAGAACCTACAGTTTTAGTGATAAAAAAATTTATATTATACATCTGTTGTTTCCTATGAAACACAAAAAGATGTATCAATAACTGGTCAGCCTTTCCTTATTTAAGAGAGTTAGCAGACACAAAAAAAAAAAAAAAAAAAAA
>VWYP01005174.1:2562-25455 GCA_013400435.1 Pycnonotus jocosus | reverse complement strand
ACGAGCCTCAGTCCATGTACAGAATCAGGGACAGAAACAGGCAGATATGATTTTACACTCCTCCCTGCTGTCTGCATTTCCTGCAAGCTTTCTGGAGTGTTGCTGGCAATATTTTTTGTAATTTTTCAGGTGATTTACACAACACCTCACAGGACACACTCATGGTATCAGGAGAATTATGTGATATACCAAGAATTCATGTCCCTAGAAAATACCAAGATTCTAATTGATTAGTTACTGTTTGAGTCTAGCAGTGGGCAGTACAGACGTCAATTTTTCACTTTCATGTGCTCATGGGTAAAGCACAGTATATTCTTCCAGATCTTTGCACTGTATTTGTTAATTATATACAATAACAAATCTTATTTACATCACTACTCAACAGTTCAACACAAGGAACCCAAACTACTGGCCTATCCATAAGACTACATAAAAAACAATGCAACAAATACGTTTTGCTTCCCACTGCAAATGAATCTGGGATTTTTTGATTTTTCATTCTATTGTAAGATGTACTTGTAGTTTTCTCGTTATCTCTAGGCTCTGAAGTAGGGTTTGTCATTGTTGTGAAACCAAGATTAATCAAGGATTAATACAGAAATAGATGTTCTGATCTATCCCTACAATCCTGTGGTAGAAGCTGCTGGTCCCTAGGAAGGCTGGCTGGTGATTTCTGTCTGTGTTCAAATATTTAAAGCAACAACATTTAATCCCACACTTTATATTTCAGATAAATAATTTAATGGCATCTTAACGTCATTTTCACAATCTTATAATGTGCATATTTTACTCCTTATGAAGATGAAATCTTTTAAAATACAAGTAATTCTATTGAAACTTCAATTTTAAAAGTTTTAAAACTGTTTTAACATACTGAAAACAAAACAGTCTAAAAAGACAAGTCTAACAGTCATTAAAATGCAGGAAAAAGCAAGGGGAGTTCAGGTGAAAGTACATACATTTAACAGCTGCATTTCTTTCACTAAGTATTATGTGTTAAGAAAAACAAGAGTAAATTTGAAAGAACAGAATTTCTAATGCCAGCAACAGTTTTGAAACAACTTTCTATGTAGTTATATTTATTTCAAAACTTAAAATTGGCTAATGCACATCCCAACATTTTGCAGCACAGGGCAGGAAAGGTGGAAAATGTTCTGCAGGGGGATGTAGTTATACATCTATAAAGTTTATATGTGTAAAGGAAATGAACATAGTATTAAACGCACTGAGTATGACAGAAAAATGCAACAAAGTACTAACACTGAGAGAATAACAACCCTGTGGTGGCACCAGTAAGCAATGCCAGGGCACTGGATATTTCTGCATTTTAAGCAAAGAACTTTACAACATCTTTAAGTTTTCTTTTCCTGTCCATTTTGGAAACTGTAGTCCACCCTGCATCACGCATTCTCCTCATGGTTTTGAGTTTCAATGCAGAGCCTGGAGATTTTACATTGGATAGAGCTGGTATCTAGGAAGGAAAAGAAAGCCATCCATTAATTTCTCCCAACAATCTGATTAACTGTTTGGTTTAATCTTATGAAAGGCTAACATACCTTTTTTGGTGCTGTGGAGTGTAATTGTGAAGATTGTGGGTAATCTTTGTATAGTTTTTTAAACATTTCTTCTTCCGAGACTATGCTCTAATAAATTAAAAAGTTACTTAGTCACACTATATTAAAAATCTTTTTTCTTTCCCCCAAGGATATTAAACTATGAAAAAAAAAAGTTAAGATGTCATTACAAGGCATAACAGTTCAATAAAAAGAATGTAAATTATGTACATACAACTCCAGAAAGAACCAATTAAGTAACAATATACACGTAAATACTGGCTTGAATGTGGAAGCCTAAACTCTTTATCTTCATTCTTAGACACAGCAGTGAGCACAGAGAATTGTTCAGTATCTGATTTGTTCTCTGACTCTTACCAGGAGGTCAGTGTGCTCAGAGCTGTCTGACTGAGTATCCAGTTGGAGAAGCACTTTTTGCTTCTTCCTTGTGCTCTGCTCTGAAGGTAGGTTTGTGTTTCTTCCACTTTGCAGTTTATCTCTTGGAGGAGTCTTTATAATATATGTCTGTGAAAGAAAATATTTGTATTTTTAGATTATATTTTATGGGGTAAGTATAGAATCTAAATGCAAACTCATGACCCAGTTTACAGTCTGAGTGTCCAAGAAGACACTTGAGAGACATGGTGGAGCTACTATCTTTCCGTCCAAACACGAAGCAAAGACCCAAACAAAGTGGAGTGGGGTGGAAATATCCTTTTTTGGTTGCCAAATGAGGAGAATGAATAGTAAGCTGTGGAAGAGCTGAGTTTCATGGCACATTGTATCTAAGTTCTTCATGCTTCTGCTATCTGCAGAAATTCAGGTTGTTCTGAACTACAACCGCTACATGTGGACTATATCAAACATCTAAGAAAATGGAAACAAACAAAACTACAGTAAAAGGCTTTCAGAGAAAGATTGATAGCGATATCAAGATTGGTATTATTTAAAATAATCTTTTCACTAGAAGTTGAGAAGCATTGTAAAGGTCCAGTGCAGTCCTTTTATTTGAAAGATAACATCAAAATGGTAGTGGATTCCATTGTTCCAATACAAAAACCACAAGTGAACTCCTGACAGGAAAGAAGGGTTAGTTCTGCAGTCAGGAATATTTTGATACTTTGACAGTTTTTACAGCTATATAAGCTTTTTTCTCTTCCATAGAGAGAGTGTCCATTTACAAATGGACACTGTTGAAGACTAGGTAAAACAATTTTAGAGACATAAAGCAACAAGTGAGCAAGAAAAATGACACATTGGGAGCCCTTCCACAACTGTCTAATATCTCCATGGAATGGTACCACCCTTTAAAATCCCTGTTTATTCCAGGGAAAAAAATTAAATAGGCATCTACAGAGAAGTAAGAAATACAGGCAGAAAAATGCAACATGAAAAATTCACTGTTAAGAGTTAGCAAACTTCAATGTTGGACTGCCATAGGAGCTTCCTGCAGGTACTAAAGGAGACATTTTTTTCTTTTCTACCATGTTGACTTCCATACGAATGTAATTTGGATACTTTTTATGTTTTTACATGAGTAGCTTCACTGTCTAGATCTAAAAAAGGTTTAGGAGTCTCAGGAACATAAGTTTGTATTTTTTATAATTTAAAAAGTTTTAATTTAAGAAGTTTTAAGTTAAAAGCATTCTATTGTCTTTGGTTGAATGCAAATAAATTATCATGGCATTTCCATTGATTCTACACATATAAATACTACCAAATTCTAAAACCAATTAAAAAGTTAAAGTTACCTTGTGTTTCTTTTCACTTTCAGGAATCATATTTCGAGAGTGCTCTTTTGCAAGATTCTCCTAAAAAAGTTACATGATAGGAAGTAAGTATTTATTTGAATTCAGTTGTTAAAAATCTTCTTGGTGTAATGACAGAACACAGTCTATAATCATAGACTGTTACAAAGTTCACACAAATATATAATCAGATTTAGTACAACCGCTGCATTCAAAAGTCATTGTTTTTCTATTCAGTTTCATTTCTTATACAACTTCTCCTGGAGTACAAGCCCAGGCCACACCTTTCACCCACACTGCTCAGTTAGTAAAAAACTCCACCTTTTCTTCAGTTTCTGCTTTCAGTTGTTCCTTAAGGGAGGACAGTTCACTTTTCAAACATGACAGCTCATTTTCCTAAAAACAATTAAATAAAGGATAGGGTTAACTATGCAGAATCTGGAAAAAGGAAAACAGTCCAAAGTGAGACAGTAATTAATAGGGATACTCATTACATACAAAAGATAATTCTATTTGTTTTTCAACCCTATACTTGAAGCTTTGCTTTAGCTTGTTTAAAAAGACTGAAGTACTATAAGAAACAGGTACTTGATCCCTTAAAACACTTGGGAGAATGGGGAAACTGACAATGGTCAGAACATGGATTCTTAGGCTCCCAACAGCAGCTTGAAGCCTGTGGGAAAGCCAAGTACACTACTCTCTCAGTCTGGCCTGGGAAACCATAAGGAGGAACCCAAAACAACCTTGTAGATAATCCTCCTCCTGACACCTGGTGTTTTTCTAACTTGTTGTTTATTTGTAAGAAGACAGTTGAGAGGTGTTGTTCTAAATGACCAATCATACTTATCGTACCAAAACACTGTATCAAAGAGTCTGGCTTTCGATAAAGCTTTGCTATGAGCCCTCCAAAGAACTGGAGTTCTACTACCTATTGTTACGTGAGCTGTCCCAAATCGTAATGATACCAGAACAAGGGTAAGAAGGCAGAATCTAACTATTTAAAACAAAACTTTCCTATTTGAACTATCAAGTCAGAGCATGACACACTATCTCGAAGAGTGGACACAAACACACTGCTACTCCAATTTATTTTTAGAAACATTTTTTAGTGTTTTTAAAAACATTTTAGTTTTTAGTGTCCAGAATAAAATCTGTCAGAAAATAAAAGCAAACAAATTAGTGGGCTGATTTTTACTGTTCAGTCCCACTAAAGCAGACAGTTAACCCCTCCCCAAGTGTTCAACAGGAAGAAGAAAAATATGGCATTTATAACTATATTACACTTCAAGGTGCGTTACTTTAACACAGCTTGGCTCTCAGTGGGGGTGGGGGAAGCCACAGAAGTGGCTTCTGAGAGAGAAAGCTGTTTAAAACTTCTATTATGTCCAGCAGAGCCAATCTGCAAAGTCTTTGATGATGGACATGTTGCTGGCCTGTTATAAATACATATTATATAATTGATTTTTTGCAAATATTAAGATGAATGCTATATGTTAAAATAACTTTCCTTTATTTCTGCTATTAACAAAACTTAGACATGGATGAATCAACTGTCTGGTTGGGATAACATCCAGTAAACATATGATGAGGACCCTGCTACTGATATGCCAACTATCAGCACCTGCCATCTGAAGAAAATATGAACCAAGACCCAAACTAGAAGTGGTAAAAAGAACTGACTAAAACTGATTAAAGCCAAGAAACACACATGCTCGAAATAGGCTGACCCAAGGAGTGGCCATGCTAAACAGTTGCTGGAATATGTAAACTAGTTTTTGGAAAACTATGAATAGACATAATGGTCTATGAATATGCAACAGGCTGATGTAATAGGAAAGGTATTTAAGGAATGTCTCTGAAGATAGTCTTTGAGTGCCAAGTACCTGGCCGTTAACCCTTTGCTTTATTATGTCTGTCTCCTATTGTCTTTTTAGGAAAGTGAACCTCATTTTTCACATTTTCACAAATTTTCGAATTTAAAACGTTGGTAATGCCTCTGTGATGACATATTTAAGGAAGAAAAAACTGCGCACACCTTTTCTTCTTCTTCCCAGGGGTGAAGAGGTGCCACGGCCGGGGCATGTGGCTGCCATCATCTCGGCACAGCTTGTAACGTGCTTTGTCTGCTTAGCCACTTTTAGCCAACCATGCTGTGAGCAGAACGGCAGAAGCTGTGTAAACAGCTTCTCCTTTTCGGCACCTTGCATGAAGAGAGGCACTGAACAGAGCCTCTCTATTCAGTGCCACCACCCATGTGGCAGTGGCGGGGACCATGTGGCCGACAGTTGGGGGCATGGCGAGCAATTCCCCGATACAGAGCCCAGGTGAGATCAACCTTTCAAAGCTGCAAAACCCTGTAAGAACTTTTCAATTGATAGAACTTGAGAACTAATTAACCTGTAGACCAGTTTTCTCCCAAATCAAAGAAAAGGAAAAAGTGAAGACATGTGAAAAGAACAACATGGCAACACTAAAGTCAGTGAGGAGAAGGAAGGAAAAGAAGTGCTTCAAATGTCAGAGATGAGACTCTTCTGCAAGCCATAGTGGGGACTATAACAGTCTCCCTGTAATTCACAAAGCGCATGGGGGAATGCAGAGATCCACTCACAGCCCGTGTGAAAAGGTGCTCATGCTGGAGTGAATGGATGCTAAAAAGCTGTAATCTAGTGGGAAATTCAAACAAAGAGAGAAGATAGAGGAAGGGGACCCTTGCTTCTAAACTAGAACAGCTCCTCCTTAAAAGACTAAACCCCATGAACTAATAACCCATGTAAAACAGTTGTGGGAAGACTGTTTGCCTGTGGGAGGGACTCACATTTTAGCAGGTCAGGTGGGACTGCTACTTGTAAAAATTAAAACCACATTGGAAAAGTTCACAGAGAACTGTCTCCAGTGGGAAAGACCTCATGGCACAGCAAGAAAAAGAAACTCCATAAGCAAACCGAGAAAAGATTTTTAGAAGTGACAGACTGACTAAAGATCACATGTTTAGTCTCTCTGCGCTGTCAATGGGCAAGAGGGAGGAGTTGGGAAAAAAAAGTGTTCTAAAGGTGATTTTAATTCTCATTACCCACTTCTAATTCTATTAATAATAAATTTTTTTGATACTATTTAAGTTTGAACATGTTTTATCTTTAAAGTGTTTTTCTCCTAATCCTTATCTCTGCTCATGAGCCCTTCAACCTTTCTTCTCCCTCCTCTGCTCAACTACAGCAGAGAAAAATGAGTGAATGATTTTTTCATGTATGCCTGGCTCTTAGCCAGTATAAAACTACTACACAAGGACATCAGCTCCTTCACTGAATTATTTGACATTGGAAAGTACTCCTTACCAGTGCTCTTTCTGATGATAACTGCTTTTGCTGTTTAAATTTATATACTTTTAACTCTGCATCTTTTTCTTCAACCATTTTATCATATTCATTCTGTGTTCAAAAAAACAAACCAACAACAAACTCAAAACATGTGACTAAATGTTGCAGTTATAGATCTATCCAGTCTTAAAACATCAGTCATTTTTTTCAGTCTTCTTCAGAAGATTCAGAAAGCATCATGAACAAACACTGATGCTTCTGCAGAAATGGTAAAACAGAAAATGCTTGATGCAATATTATTCTGTGGACTGGCAGAGAGTGCTTTATTTCTATGCAGCAATACGTGTTCAGCACCTAAGAGCCAGCTCTGCTATTTTTATTAATGGTATCTGCTAAAGATATTGCAAAAGAGAGTAATAGAAAGGTAAACTAAAATGTGTCAAGCTAAACTGCTGACAGTCACTAAGTAATCTCCTCAGAGAAAGAGGCCAAACTGATACTGGAAAATACTGATTCTGATGGTATCAAAGGAAGCCTGAATAAAATGAAAAAAAAATTAAAATCCTAGAAGTTTAGATAAATGGGATTTATCTGCCCATAGGCATGTTTTCAAAATCTTTAAATTATTTCAGATGATGAAAAGTCAAGCACGTGTTCAGGAAAAGGATTTCCCAGATTCAGGCCTTTTTCTGGTTTTGAAAGGTTATTACATGGTATCACACATTACAAATCACAGCAATCAGTAAAATCTCCCACCTTGTGCTTTTCCATAAGTGCCACCATTTCAGTTATCTTATGCTGACATCGGATATCAGTTTCTCTCTGTATCATTGTTGCTTCATCATAAAGCAACCTCATCTTTTCTACCTGTTAGTAATAAATGGCATTTCATTCATAAACATAACAATGCATTTTTTTTAAATCTTAGTTTTATTTCTTCTTCCCCCTGTGGGTGCAAAGTATGTAGACTCGCTTGGACTTCTTTTGAGATCCTTTTCAAATCTGACATCTTTTATGCAGATTGTTAAAATGGGCAAGATAAAAGATACATCCATGGCAGGCAAGTTCACTTTGAACCAAAAGGCCATGTCAAGCACTCTGCCCTAACATTTCTTAGCATTACCATCAAAAAATGTGTGGGCAGAAAAACACTAATATGGGAGAAGTTATAATATAATTTAGCTATGCTGACTTTATACCAAGGGTAGAATTTCTTTGAACTATATCTTGAAAGAAAGAATTTTTAACTGGGTTCTTATTTTCAAAGACATATTCAAATACTCAAGCACCTTATGTACTGAAGCTTTGCTCACAGGCATACACAAGAAGTTTCATTTCTGTTGATAAGACTGAAATGTAAAAGCAAGGGCTCTGGCGAATAAAGCTTCATAAAAACATTTTAAATTAAAAAAATTAAATTGCAATAAAAATCAATGCCTCTCACCTCTTCATGAAGTTTATTTTCATTCACTTTTCTTGTTTCTATGTCTTTTTGATAGATATCAACTGCTTCCTTGTGTTGCTTGTTAATATTTTCCATCTCTAATTGCAATTTATTCACCTTTTGAAAATGCAGAATTGCTGCTGTTATTTGTTTAGGAATTAATATGTTAATGATTTTTTTTCACCTCTTGTTTTTGAGCAGAAACACGCTGTTACTTTTCAGGTATATGATTAAAGTGTTTCCTATTTAAAAGTTCATCTATTTTTAATAAAGAATTGAACTTTGTCCTAAGTGACTTAGAAAATACTCAAAGAAACAATGGCAAAAGCACAATGGGGAAGACTGCCCTAAGCAGTCACCCTAAATACTGTGAATTCCTTGGAAAAAAACATAATACAGATGGAGATTTTATTCCCTCTCTTGTAAATGTATATAAGATTTTCACAGGTTTTATGGTATATTTTCCTGCCAGCTGTGCATTTGATTACAGTTTTTCCTTTTAAGTTTCTTATATGAATATCCTCAAAAAAGTCCACTTATTTCTTCAAGTGCAGTACCCAAAGCTGGACACAATATTCCCATCAGAGATTGCAACTGCAGAATACATTTAAAGAACAGCCTAAAGAGAGTATACGCCCTTTAAATGCTTTCCTGTTACAATGGGATTACTGAACCCTGTTCAGTCCACTATCAACAAAAGGAAAAAAAAAAAAAAAAGAGGGGTTAAAAATAAAAAAAAATCTTTCTCACTTNAAAAAAAAAGAAAGGAACTGATTAGAAACATAATTAATTGCAATGTGAAGTCCATCTCTTTTAAATTTCCAATAGTCAGTGCTCAAGGATTAAAAATGGAAGCATCTTCTAAAAACTATAGCTCATTCCTGCAAAATCTGTATCCCAGATACATAAACCATTTCAGAATGTTTTAACAAGTATTATCACTAGTTACACTGGGACTTAAAACCAATCACCTCATCTTCTACGTGATGTTATTTAAACCTACCTTCCCTTCATAAAGACTGGTTTTCTTGCTTTCTGCAGTAATTTTCTTTTTCAGCATCTTATTCTATTGAAATAAAAAAAGCACTGTACTTTAATAAGTAATAGAATTATGTAATGGTTTAACTGCATTAGAAATGTCAGAATCTTCAAAATTCCAGCTTTAATCAAGCAAATAACTCTCTGTTGTGCACTTCAGGTTCCAGAACAATTCTCAAAATAAAAGAATGCTCAGCTAATTACTGTGATAACATTGTTTTTTCATGACCTTAAGAAAGGCTCCTCCTGAGCAACAACAGGGAATAACAGATGAGGTGCAGAATGGGAATTAAAACTAAGATTCTGCTGACAGAAGGTGTGAAGATGTCATGACAGAAAACACAAGTTATCTATTTTTACAGTGAAGTTCCTACAGTTTGTGCTAGGGCAGAATTCTTTTCTACAAGTGATAACTGAGATAGGTCCCTATTGCAAGTACATAATTAATACTATGTACTAAATGAAAAATGTAGAAGTTTATTAAAGATATTATTTTTGAAATTGCTTTTTTCAAATTAAGGCTAATATAACAAATCAAGTGATTCCAAAGATGACTCCTTAATTTGCTCAGAGTTAGGATAAGAGAGGAAAATTTTAAAATTACATACGTGTATCTTAATATATCACAGCAGACAAAACCAGCTGAAAAGTCATCCCAAAATACCCTGTGTTTATGTATTTGTGACTTGTAAAATCTCTACACACCTCCTGCTGCAACTCTTCAACACATTTCGTTTTATTTTCCACCTGCTTCTTTAAATTATTCATCTGAAAGAGATATTTCAAACATTAATTTGTAAGTCCTAAAAATTACTCCCTGTGTTAGCAATTCCTGTCAACATTCTCCAACATACACTTGCACCAGTCTAGTTTATTCCAATGGGACTGAAACACAAGCTGATGTGTTAGAATGATCAGAGTTTTAGCCATAAAGTACTACAAGATGTTAATTAATAGCAGTGAACCAGTTCTTTAGTGGTTATAGAGTTAAGAAAGAATCAGAAAAAAAATCAAAAAACCCAATATCTTCACAATTTAAAAAATACACTTGCATGAAGTTCTCTACAATTCATGAGAAAATGAATTTTCCCAATTATTTTCTAGAATCTTCAACTGCTTTTCCTTTCTTGAAATTTCATTTTCAATACTCTTAACCTGAAATTACAATTGTAAATCTTTGATGTTTACAACGAAATTTTGAAATCCATTCTAATGCTAAAACCTCAGGTTGCTTTGAAACTATAGAAAGAAAGCAAAAATATTTGAATCTATTTAAGCTAAAACTCACACTACATATAAAAAGCTAATCCAGAGCCCATCCGTCACTCAGTGGGTATATGAAAAAACAGAAAAGCAGGTAATAAACCTAATCTTCAATCTTAAACTTCCAAGCAAAGTAGTAAATATCCCAGTGATTGTGCTTGTCTTTTAAAACAATAGGGCTCAGCATGTGGACACAGAATGTCACAATTGGCAGCAGCTGTGAAAGAAGAAAGTGTCTGTCAGAGATCACATCCCCCAGGCAGAGCTTTGCAGAAAAAATCCCAACAAACATTTTACATTTAGATTCTGTTCTACAGGTTATGTAACATATTTTCACGACACATGACATGACATACGTTTTCTTCTCTTTCATCCAGTTTACTTTTAATCTCTTCACCTGTCTTTGCCATTTTCTCCTTCAAAGACTCCAGTTCATTTCTAGGGGCCAAATTAACAAGCATTAGTAAATATTTACTTATTACCTTAAACTTCTTTTCAGTACTGCTAACAAACCCATATTTTATTTTCTAAAAATAGCTGCCAATGTTGATGGGAAGTTCATAAGCTGCTCAATGAAAATGTTCTTGAAATGAAGCAACATGCCTAGTAAATCAATATGTGAACTGTCTATGCTTCTTTTTAAATAGGAAAAGATGTTCTACCTAACCTAAGGAAAATACATTCTAACCTGGAATATTTTACTGCAGCTATGAAACATGAGAGACTGCCTGTGTATTGAACTGATGGTACAGAGACCTCTGCAGAGAGTAACACTTTTCCAGTTTTGCCTCATCACATTTAATCCATAACCTTGAACTTCCATTTTCATTTCCTTCACCCCTAAGATGTCTAATGCAAAACAGGATAGCTCTTTCTGTGCAATATAAAATGATGGCAAATGTTGTTCCTATAGCAATAGGTATTTCTAATCTGAGAAAATTTTTACTTGGACAACAGCAATACTGAATAGTTTCTGTTTAGCTATATAATCTAGAAAAACATTAATCTAAAAAATCCCAGAAATGAGCATATGAACACAAATAACTATTTGAGTCTACTTCCTTTAACAATATCAGATATTAATATTTGTTTTTACTTGCCTTAGCTGGCCATTTGCCTCTTCTAGGTTTTTAACTAACTGCTTTGTATTTTCTTCTTTTTTCTTACTATCCTAAATAAAGACTCGTGTCAACAAAGAAATAAAATTCAAAGCAACTTCTTAAAAAATTTGAACACATCCAAAGCACACTGACCTGCCTTATTCACAAGTGTATATAAACTTCCTTTCCAATTCAAACACAAAAAAATAGTTCAGGCACTCTACAGAACCATGTCACGTAGCAGCTTATCATCGTAATTTGTAAAATTGAGTATTGCCCTTTTAAAATAGCTGGAATTTTACAACTCACCTCTTGTTTTTCTTGCAGTTTCTTGAGCTCTGCAATCACACCATTTTTCTCTTGTGCTATTTGTTCTTTCTCTAGTGAAAGCTTATTTAGATATACTGTTAGTTGTTCATTCTTTAACCTAATTTAAAACAAATGACCAAGAGGAATAAGATGAATTTTAAAATCCTCTTTTAAATTAAATATACCCATTATCAAGTGCTACTGCATGCTGAAAAAAGTCCAGGTCTTTATCTACAAATATAAGTCTTGTAGCAAAGTCACAGTGATAAAAAAGGTGACAGAGGAAGGAAAGAAAACCTGAGTCAACTTTTATATAAATATAACTAGTGAAGATGATGTAGTTCAAAGCAGGATTAACAATGAATTCAGAAAATTTATCTTCTTGTTAACAAAGTCAAAGAGATATGGAACAACTACATATTCCATAGAATATATACATTTAGAGAAAATGTAATTTATAAATTTAAGTATATAATTAATGTCATACTGTGTGGTTCAAAACTTTCATTAGAAAACAACCATAGTTCATTTCACTGTGTATTAAAATAACTTCTATATAACACCAAAAAAATTAAATACTATATTCTCAAAATGGTCATACGCTTCTTGTTCAAGATCTGTTTTCAGAGTCAAAAGCTGGTTTAAATAATCTTGTTCCTTTTCAGTTGTACTAGTCAGCTGTACTTTCAAATCATGTATTTCTTTCTGCAAAAGGAGAAGGAAAAGTTTTGAGTATACATGTCTAAACTACAACTCATGGAAGTTATCAGACATGAACTGACAGCACAAGGCTTTCAGAAAAACCAAACAACATCCATGTAATGGATTACCCAGACTATATCTTTACATATCTCTGGTGGGATATGGAAGTGATGTAAGACAGTGAACCCAGACACCAGTGGTGTACATGTCCCCTTGCTGTGAGTTTAATTACCTAGTCTGCAAATGACTAAAATTAGATTTCTTGGATATCATTTTAAATAAAGACATTTACTTCAGACTTCACAAGCTTTTACATTCATCTAAATAAAAAAGACTAAATAAACATCAGAGAATTCCAGTTCCATACAACAGAATAGAAAAGCAATCAACAGGGCTGTGTCTTCATCCTTAGCACAGCTACTGTAGGAGTGCAAGGGCAACAGTCAGGCTCCTCTATACAGGAGGATAGAGGATCTCCTGCTGTCACTGTTATGAGCAGAGCAGTCCAGCGTGGGACACTGTTCTGTGTGCTATTTCTTATGTACTTGTATACAAGTTATGATGTGTAACCTCACTATTTATAAAAACATGTTACTATTGCTGTACTTCAGACCTGTCTGATTTGGAGAGCATTTTCATTTCTCTCTCCAAATTTTTCTCTCTCTGCAAATTTTCTACAGTAGCCTCAAGATCCTTCTTCAGTAAAAGTCCCCAATTTGCCCATTTTTGAAAATTAGTGAAAGTCAGTTCAGAACACTCAATGCACAGATTATAACAGCAAACAGACATGGTAAAATGTACACCTGATTTCACACTATCTTAATTTTAGTTGATGCAGTTTCTTGTTAGACTTGTAAATATAAAATCATAATGAAAATAAACCTCTCCTAAGAGTGTACTTCATATAGCTTAGACTTCTGTGACAGAAAATGGGCCTGTGTCACAGTACAGTAGGGTCACAGAGGCCAGAGCTAATTACCTTCTTATAAGTAAGAAAAAAATGGGAAAACTTTATATCCAGAGGGAGTGGCATTTGAATGGGCATGAATGAAGAAGGAAATAACCAAAAACCTTGACAAGGAAAACCAAAACACAAGAGCGAAGAAAAACAGTGGCAATAAATAAGTTCTTCAAAGAAAACACTGAAATTGTGTGTGAGAAAGTTTAGTAGAAATATTAAGGTAGACTAGACAGTGTTTATTTATGGCATTTAAGATATTTACAAAGCAAGAGGAATTTCATATGAAGGGCAAATGCCATGAGAATTAAAAAAATAACATTTACCAGAGTTTCTGACAGCTCTTCAAGTTGCACTTCTTTGTCACATTTTACTTTAGTCATCTCTTCTACAGCACATGTAATGTAAAATTAATGGAACAGAAATAATTTTTCATATTTAGCAGGCAGTATAAAACATTTACCCTCTTGCAATACCCAGTTTCAAAACTTGTTGGATTAAATTCAGAAGCTGTAAAGCTAATTTATGGCTTAATCTAAATGTAGACTTGAAAAAATGATTAAGAAAGACATTAGCAAGTATCTGAAGAGAAACTATTTATCTTAAATAAAATTCAGAGCCTATTATGTTTTCCACAATTATGGCTTCAAATAAACCATGGACTATAAGACCAGAGTATTCTCCAAGTATTGATGCATCTGCATTGTTCCAGAAAAAAAAATCTGAACTGCTGAAGGTATTACATGGATATGCTGAAAAAGGAAACCAGTTATTACTAACTTCCAAATGTTTTCTATGTGCACATTCACAATACTGGTATTTTTCCAGGTACTCAACACCAAGGTCAAGTTTGGTGTGGAATTCTCACAGGTCTCATCTTGCCTCATTCTAGACAAGCATTAGCAGTTCACTTTTGAACACCTCTGTCTAGATGCCCTCAATGTAGACGAAGACATCCAATTACATTTCTCATCTGTCAGATGAGATTTAGGGCCATGTGCTGCACAGCAGAAGAACAGTCCTGAAGGCAGATCTCTTACTACAGAGCACATCCTTAGAAACCACAATACCAAAGCAATATTTAAAGATAACCCCCGCCAGGATCATTCCATATCCACACATAGGAGGGTCTACAGCAACCTTAATGGGAGGGTTTATCTCTGCTACAAGCTACAGAAGTCACTCCTGGCACCTGCAGTGCTACTGGTCTTAGCTGGAAACCAAAATTACTTCCATGAGAATTCGTGCATGGATGGTCTTACTATTGGAGCTCTGCACAGCCCGGCCCTTTGGCTGTTGCCAGTACCAACGACCACCAAAGAAAAGGGATTCAGATGGGTAAAAGTAAATCTAAGCATTCCTGCCAGGTACAGGTACTGTAAAATAATTTCTCTGAGTATTAGAGACAGTACATTTCCAGAAAACAGCAGAAAACATTTTTTATTACTGACTAGCTCATTCTCTGCCTTTTTACAAGCCTTACCCAGTTCAGCAGACTTATTTTGGAGCTCCAAGGTAAGCAGCTTTGACTCGTCTTCATATTTCTTTAATCTAAAAAAATGGTAATTTTAAAAGCCCAAATGTACAGTACAAAGCACTGCATTTGAAACTTAAAGGACAATAAGGCAGTCTTACCACAAGCACTTTAAGAACATTTACCTTTCAACAAGCAGATGATATATCTGCCTGCACCACATAACAAATTTAACTTTTACAACTTCAGAACAGTGGACATAAAAGTAAAAATATATATACTTACAGAAATCTGTATTTCTTATAGACAGAATTGTTGGAGGGGGGAAAATTTACTTTTTATAGAACAGTATCACCAATCACAAATAAAACAACCCCTACATTAAATTCTCCGCATTTAGACAAGTGTGTCAAAAAATCTCCAAATTTCAGCTTCATTTGTAATTGTTCTTGATATTGTCACAGACTGCAACCTCTAAGATGACTCTTTGAATTCAAACTCTTAAATTTACCTATTTTGCTCATTTTGCAGCAAACTTTTCAAATTGGCAGTAGAAGTCTCAAACTCCTCTGTCAGGGCTGCAAGCAAAGCCTTCACTTTTTTACATTCTTCCTCCTGTGCTTCCTTTTCTCCAGTGACCTGAATTAATGTTTTCACTGTAGTCTGGAATTCAGTTTCTAAGTTCTTTTGATTAACCTTCAAAACATGATATAATTACTAAACATGTTTTGCAACAGACAGCTACAGCTGTTTCATATCTAAAGTATCCATAATTATTTACGCAAATACTCATCTAGTCTATTTATACTGTAAAACTATAAGCAAGGTGTACCTCTGCCTTTTGCAGGGAAATTTTAGCCTCTTCCAGCTCTGCCCTCAAATGTTCTTGACTGACCTGGGATTCCTTTAACATTTCTTCTTCATGTACTAAGCAAAAAAGATATATGTTTGTATTTTTAAAAATAGGATACTTACTACAAAAAAAGCTGCTAAAAACGGAAAATTGCATACGTTTATAGAATTTAACAAAGACCAATGGTACTGACATCATATACTATAAATACTTTGAATACAGATGGCTTAAAAATATTGAAAATCAAGTTTTAAAAAGTAAGTTTGCTCAGTGGCATCTGCCTGATTATAAATTTGTGAAACTGAACCAATGTATTTGCCCCTTGCAATTTTCAAAAGCTCTCACTGCTTGACTTGCCTAAAAACTACCTTGCCAGTCCTGATCCCGCATGAGCAGCTTCTGTTCCAAACAAAAAGAAGGCCTTCAAGGCCCCAAAATTCTGCTGCCGACCAGCAACCGAATAAAAGTATCATAACCCTGTTTCCTTTTATAAACAATTACATTTAACCATAGCAGACAGAACTCTTACATTTTGCTTCTATTAAGTCAGCAATCTTATTTTGTGATGTCTGCAGCTGAGCCTTGATGTCTTTTATTACACCATCTTTTTCATCTCTCTGTATGGTAAGAGCTGAAATCTAGCAAAATTAAAGAAATATCATAATGAAGAATGGAAAAGGGACAGATACTCATTTTCATTTGTACTCCAGGTATGGTAAGCAGACACTGCTGTCATTCAAGTTAGATAAGGTTGTTGATCAAGTCACATTACTCTAAATAAAAAAGTTCAAAATCAAACCATGAATTCCAGTAGACTATAGGTTCTGAAAAAACACTAAACTTAGCAGAATCTGACTTAAATGCAGCTTCAGCTATTATTTTTGTCTTTTTTATTAATAACCAGAAACACTTCTTGGCTCTTGCACTGTCCCTTTAGTCACAAATAAAGCTGTATATATTAGATGGTAAAACTGAGCAAACCTGTTTTTCCTTCTGACTGACTTCCAGTTTGCATTCTTTTTCAAACTTGTCCACTTTTTCTGCTTCTTCTTTCACTTTCGAGATACAGTAATATCCATAGTTAACATTCTAGCTGAAATATACTCCAAGTTCAATACAACTTCCAGATAAAACTGTTTGTAATTGTATAGCTGTGCAATTTGTTTCCAAGAGTAATTGTTGAGGCAATGTTTGATTTTATAATCAAAATATCTTTTTTGCCAGCTTTCCACTGAATTAGTCCATTACTCCACAAACTTCAGTTTGTTACAAGAAACTAACAGAAAAGAGCATGTGACAATGAAACAGGAACATAGTAGCCAATACATAGAGAGAGAGAGAGAGAGAGAGAGCGAGCGCACGTAGGTAAAGTTTCTGTAGCTATACATTAGTGCATTATTATTTAAATAAACTAACTACATGAAATAAGTATTGATCTCTAGACTGCACTTCACAGACAAAAGTTTGACTTTGAGTGACTGAAAAATAAAGTTCCAAATTTGGCCCAGTGGAACAACAGAAGGGGCCAGGCAGTGACTACAAGCAGCATGAATAAAAGAGGGTCCCAGCGTCTCAGTGTGACCTGCTCACCATTCAAGCACTTCACATCTGTCTGCCCTGACACTGCATGTGTAATCAAAGTTATGAAGTACAAAATTGTTGAGCCAGCAGCATAAACACAATAAACAGAATTCTCACATTTGAAACTCATTTCCAATCTGTCCTTCTCTGCTTGCACACGAAGCTCTTCAAATGCCACTGTCATTCTCTAAAAACAAAATTTAATATTTGAAGTTCAATCCTGGAAACCCTGGAAGTTCTCCAGGGGCTGCTGCCAACCTCAGCCATTCCGAGAAACCACCAGGTAGGCAAAACAGAGCCCAAAACTAAGACAGACATTTTGGCAGTCACAGCACTAAGCACATATCGCACAGATCACATGGATCTACATCCCAAATGATGCTGTGCTTTTCTCCACTGAATGTGCGTTATATAATACAAAAATAACTCTTGAAAAGGAACTGAAAACCTGACTTCCTGCATCACACATGACATGATGGCACACATGGTGGATACAAATAGTATCTCAACATAAACATGTAACTTAGCTCAGCACATCCACATAACTCACATTCCTTTTATCAAGCTATGTAACTTACTTCTATGTTGCTATAAAGTTCCTCATACAATTGTCTCGTTTCTTCTTTTTCCTGTTCATCTATCAAAGCAAGAATGTACAAGAAAATTTTTCTTTTGAAAAAGAATGCCAGCTATCCAGGTCATAATACTTAATCAGCATAATGAATTTTAAAAGGAATTATCAGCTCCTTTCTTAGTAAATAAGTCATTATGAAGCACGGTGCCAAAAGTTATAGAATCTAGGGAAAATGCATATTTCATTGAAACATTAAGCAAGCTCAGCTTTTAAATTTCCTCCCCAATATATTTTTTTTCTGTGAAAAGTGTAATTCTGGATCAATTTATGCAACCATATTAATTATTATGGTATTAATGTTGTTGAAGAATAATGTATCAAAACTGTTAGCTTTGATACACTGTAATGTAGAGTCTAGCACTGAATTTCTTCCTATTAGCAGATACCTATGACCACAGAACTGTCATTATAAAATTGCAACAACACTCCATGTCCGTATTTTCCTTCTTTCCTTTCACTTTTGTAACTGATACTATTTTTCCCTAAGAAAACAATTAAGAAGAGAACAGTAAGAAACACAGCTATCAAAAAGAACAGTACATCTATACACAAGTGTTTCTAGAATTAAGGCTAAAAAGAAACAGACACTTCTTAAGTATCCAGGATCAAGTTAGTAAAATTTTAATGACAATAATAACAATTCTAAATTGCATATAAAGTAAAATTCCCAATCAAGGACATGTTTTAAAACCTCAAGAATTTAAACTTCATTAAGTTATCCAACTGTCTTGGCTTGTTCGGTTTCATGAGAAGAACTCTAGTTACTCATTATACCTTGGGGTGTGAAAAAGACCTTTTTTCCCTACAAATATGTGACTACTGCAAACAGGAAATAACAGCTCTAGAAATTTGTTAAAGAGTGCTGGGAATTTAGAGTAGATTCTACTGCCTAAAAACAGGCATGAAGTGCCACTTTGTATGTCTTAATATATTCACAGTATCTGGATGGGACTGAGAACCTTCAATGGGCTGACCAGACCTGAGAAGACCTGCATGGCTCTGGAGTACCCGTCAGTGGCTAATCAGGGTTTTTGAAACTGCCTCAAACCTGTATCAGTGTTTAGGCAGCCAAACAGCTCTCAACAGCTTGCAACTTTTCAGCAAACAATTATACTGGCTTCAAAAGTCCTCTGGATTTAGCATTACAAACTATACATCTGTTAGACCTATGGTTTCACATCTAATTTTGTGAGCCACCTAAACTTCACTTCTCGTTTTAAGAGCCACATCCAGTCCATCTCAACTGGAGAACATATCTGGAACAGCACTAGAACTCTTTTCTGTTCATGGATTTAGAGAAAGCTAGAAGTACATTTACTCTTATAAATCAAAAATAAAAAAGCATTTACATTTGCTGGTCTTCTCTGTGAAGTGAGTGCAAGTTTCCTTGAGCAGATTACACAGATGCCTCGAAGCAGTGGCTCTAAAGGAGGGGAAAATACCATATGTTTTCACAGAAGTGCACAGTACTTTATGTACCTAAGGAGTAGCAATGTAAATGACCTTCACAATTTAACAGCTATATGAAACTGCCCACATGAAAACTGATTATTTTCACCACAAAAATATATATCTGGTTGTATTACTTACTCTTTCAAGAGATCTTTATTTTCACATATCTCATCTTCTAGTTTCAAACTGAGTTTATCATTTTCAAACTAATTTCACAGGGAACAAATGCAAAAAGACACTGTTATTGAAAATATATTAGAAATACACTTTGACTTCACAAATCCCACATAAAAAAGTAATTCTGGACATCAGTAGACAGAAGTCTATTTTATCTGGTATTACATGCTGAGTCATCTTTTGCACGAAAGGTGTAATAATTAATGAACAATAATTTACCAGCAACTGAGATGCAGGTATATTTTTCATACACACACTCACATACAACAGGTGTGCACACCTTCTCAAAATAATCATTTTCTCAAGGCACAAACCAAAGTGCAACCTTCTTTAATATTTTAGTTATATCAATAATATTGTCATTCTAAATCAGGAAGCACTTAACTTCATCTATTCAATGTGTACTATACAATACTGGCCTGCAGTTCTTGAATGACTTTATTTTGTGCTTCAATAATCCTTCTATTTTCTTGGAGTTTTCTGTCTTTCTGGTTTAGTTCTGATTCTACAGTCAGTTTCCACTGCTTGATCTTCGCAGCCTCTTTGTAGAGTTTTGAGAACAATTCATTCATTGTTTCTGTATTCTATTAAAATGGGTTCCACAATTTAATCTCAAATACTATCTAATTAATACTGTTGTACATAACACATTTATCTCTTAGAAACATCACAAGAGTAGTATTTTTCCACAGATGGTGATACAAGTTATATATGATCAAGAGCCAAAGTTTAAATCTTTCTGCATCCACTATGTATGTATCAAAAGGCATTACAGAGCACAAAGGAGAAACAAATACAATGAAATGTCCCAAACTGCCTTCAGACATCACCAAATAGATGGTCTTACAGACATGGATAACTGCAGTCCACCAAAATCAATAAAAGTTTTGCTAGAACTGTCAGCAAAGCCAAAATTCCTTCTAGTAGGTTCTTCACACCATTTCTTTCCTCTCCTGCTGACAGACACTTTTACTTAACAGTAAAAGCAGCTTCAGAGACTTTGCCCAGGAGTACCAGTGATATTGCCATTAACATACACGCAGAGCAGGAAGAAAAATCACCCATCCTTGTGCTCTTAGAACACTTTGAAAGCATTGTACAAGCAGTGCTGGCCAGTGGTCGAGGCAGGTAAAAGCAACACAGGACCCCACAGGGCAGAGCAGCTTATGTATGATGCCCCCTAACATCATCCTTGTTTTGGCTGCATCACAATATTGCTACAGTCCTGATGGTACTTCAGTAACTGCTGGGATTAAAAGAAGTCCAGCCATCAGGAATATGAAAATCAGCAAGAGGAGTACAAGAACTGTGTTTTATTTTGTAGTAGCAAACAGTGTTTTGTAGCTGCAAGGTACAGAAGCTATTGCAAAAAAAATTAGCTTTATTGAGTTGTGCTTAAGCAGAAATATGCTGGTAAAGACACTGTGGAAAAAATCCAGTGCTTGAGGAAACCACTAAATTCATTGTTTCACAGATAAAATAAAGCCAGACAAAGCAATTGGGATAATCTACTTCAGTTTTCCAAAGAATACTCTGACTTCAACCCTTCTGCCCCTCAACAGAATATTCATAACCACAAGGATACTTAGGATACTTAAGTGTTTAAATCTTAGTCTAATTAAAACCCACAGGCTTCATAGGCACTTCAAAAAAAGAAAAAACAACAATAACAAACAACATCGCAATCTACTGAATAATCCTTTAGGCACTGTTTGGGAAAAAAATTAAAAGATCCCAAGAAATTAGATATGCAGAGTTGATACTTAGCTGACCTCTTCATCTACTTCAGAGCAAAGTTTTACTTGCTGTGAAAATGTATCTGAAACATGAAGAGATTTTGATCAATGTATTTCTAACAAAAGTAACTGAAACTCTATTTAACAGTTACAGATATGAAACTGTGAGACTACTCATGAAAATCAAAACTCAATAATATAAAAAAAATTAAAGATTGTGCATAACAAATATTTTAGTCTTACCTGAATCAGTGATTTCGCCACGGTTCGACATATCGAATGGCAACTTAAAATCATCATCTGGGCATTTGTTAAAACTCTGCACAAATTTAAAAATTAGTTTCTTATGGTAGATTTGTGAAGAAGGATTATAAAATTCAGAAAAAAAAAACCCTATGTGAGAATAGAATTTCTCATTAATAAAGCAACTGCCTACAATTTTCAAAGCCCAAGGTGTTGGTAATGGCTTTGCAATTCGCTTGTTTCTTACTTCACAGTGGTTTATTGAACTGTTGGTCTTTTGCAGTTTGCTTTATAGACTGTGGCCAATAGGGAAGTTTTCAAGGCAGGGAACTCAGCATCTCTTGCCTGTCTGTGCACTGGTGCATAGTAAAAGACATAAGCCAAATTACCTTTTTGAAGATCAGTAGCTGATATTTATTTTTTGCTTTACTTCCAAGGGCAGTTTAAAAGCATATCTGGCTATGTTTCAGCATGAAAAATACCCTTTTACAAGGTTTTTAAGTCACAGAAGTTCACCTTGTAAACAGCGTGACTAATCTGCTGTCAGAATATCCCGCTTGAATGTCAACATATTTCATAAGGAGCTTCGACATGAAAAAATAACTTGTTGAATTCCCATAACTCAATGTGGGGACACAACATTTTCAACGAACATTTGATCTGGTGAGAGCAAGATATCAACACCATTGCGAGCATCTGAGTGGGGCACTGCTCGCTCTCTGTGCTGAATTACCAATGTCAAACGCGGACTCATACTCGGTGAGGTACAGTTAAAACACAGGGCAGATGCTCGAGAAGATGATTCCTTCAGTTTTGACAGAAAACAATAGCAAAAGTCTTTGAAATTCAAACCGAAGATGCTCCTCCGGCACCAGTCTAGGCATATGCACAGAAATGAGTCCAGCGCAGGAGCCGTCCCGCCTCGTGAGTGTGTGTGTGCTCCAGCTCGGGGCTCTGCCGAGGCCCTTCCCCGGGCACAGCACTGTCCCGTGTCCCAGGGGAAGGGCCCTGCACTTTTCCCCCGTCCCCTCCTCAGCCACGGCCCGAGGGGATGAGCCGCCCTCAGCGGCCCCGCGGCCGAGCGCTCACCTGGGATCTGCCCGCAGACACCTGCCCAGCGCTCAGACGCGGCGGTATGAACAATTTAAACCGGCTTTCCTTCTCCATGGCCCCGATAAAAGGGCGGGGGGGCGGCCCCCAACGCCGACACCTCTCGGCAGCCGCTGAGGGCGGGCGCGAAGCGGGGAACCTGCAGCGGCCCCTCAGAGCAGCGCGCGGCGGGCGGGGGCGCCGCCTAGCGGAGCTGCCGGGGCG